>JAAXYW010000689.1:0-31586 GCA_036851895.1 Orthonychiurus folsomi | reverse complement strand
TGAGGCAAACACCAAATTTCTGACGTGAGGAGGTTAGACTAAAAAACGATATAATTATTAGACTTCGTTAGACAAATTTTTGGCTGCGCCGGGGCGGGGGGTCGAACGGGGCATTACTCTATCCGGGAGGTGCCGGAGGACCAACCTCGCTACCAAGCACAGCCCTAAAAACTGAAAACCAATATAACATTTCTAAAACCCACTTTTCAAAAGGCTTGTTTGCATTTTGGCAAAATAGAAAACAAAGCGGCAAAACGTGTGTGGACGGTTATCCTCTTCAACAGGCTAGTAAAAACAAGTTAAATATAAAATTCCTGAATCCTTCTTCAAGTAATTACATTTAAATGACTGCACCGACAATGGAAAGGCGGAGACAAGAGGAAAGTGAAATATAATTTTACTGGTTTTGAGGAAACAACTGTGAATTGCGGATGATTTTGTGTAAAATGTACAGTACGTACAGAAACCAGTTTGCCACTCTTGAGAATACGTGTGAATTTAAGGTCATGAGTGTGAAGCTGAACAGGGCTGACTCGACTGACTCCGTGGTTTATGATATGTCTGCGTGTGCGTGTGAACAATGATGAGATGTAGTTTTGTGTACAAATTCACTTTCAAACATAAATTATTAAACTGTATTCCGTAGTGAAAGTGAAATTCCGACCGAAGTTGCATGGTTTGTAACTCATGCCATTCAGTGTCAAAACTCTTCGATTGTTGACTCTCGATATGTCATTATTGGTGTCATTAATGAATGAAATTGATACTCAGCAGAATGTTTCTCACCCACAAGCTGATGATATGATGCTATGTGTCATTGTTATTTCTTAACATATCATCACTCTTCAAGTTCAAATTTTATATGTCGAGGTTTCTCTCATATTACCCCAATTAATTATTTGAATCCGACATCCGCGACTTTGTGAATTTTATTGTTTCGTGGCAGCAGCCGGATCCGTATGTTTAATTTAAACCTCATTGTTTTCATTCGGTTGAGCTGTAATTTGTATCATGCTGCTTCAATGTCAATCATAATTTGTAATTCTCAGCATCCACAGCCAGTGTTTGGTGGTATTTGTGATTTTCTTTCAAGAAGCATAACAAATCATGCGATAAATAACAAAATTTCTGTTGATAAAATGAGGGCAAGAAGTAAAGCAAAAGGAAGGGTATTGCATCCCCAGCATTTCCAAACAAGCAAGATTTATAGTTTATGGTTTGGGCCAATTGTACTTATTACTCATACCGGGGACTGCAAAATTTAAATATTGGCATTGATAATTTGAAGCACTACTTGTAATGCCAGACAAATTCGGGCTTCGGGCTGAGATTACACATTAAAGGTCTACCTCAGATAACACAAGTAAAATCTTATCTTGCAGTATTGGCATTATCATTAATTAAGAGTCTTTTGGCATATCTCAATCGGACAAGTCATCACATATGTCAACCTAATGCAACGGCCTCCCAGGTGAATCTTCATCAATCCTTGTACAGCTTTCTTCAATTGGTCCTCATTAGAACGAGTATTACTCTATCATTTTGCATTTTGATTGAGTACTGCTCAGCCTTCCTCTGTATCATGCCGCAAAATATATGCACTGTATTCGCGCCTCGTGCGGGTGAGGCATGAGTTTAATGAATTACCATCATCGTGTAAGGAAGTCATGTTAAAGATGGTAGATTTACCTCACTCTCAGAAAAACTCACGCTTTTCTGGTTTCGCTTTCACTCACGCTAAATGCAATAGTAATAACGCAACCCAAGCTGCTAATGGCGTATGCCACGCCGGGTCCGTAAGGTAAAACAAAGACGCGCCGAATGAGGTGCCACGTCTTTGCGTGAGCCTGGTGCCTGACATATTGTTTCATGCAGTGCTTTTAAATGTAGAGAATCGTATTGTCAAAAAAACCGGTTAAGGGCATACCACAAACACAATTGTCAATGCCAATGCCGGTTAAGCTAACCATTTCAGTTTCACTTTGAGCCATTTCCTCTGCAGAGGCTTTATGAATCGATAGCCGGTGGTGAAGTTCCTTAGTGTCTGTCTTACCTCCACACCGTCAGCAATCAATTTGTTTAATAATAAAAAGTTGCGAATAAAATTCCAGTGCAACAAAATGAAATATCGCCATTCAATAGCATTGCTCATTGTGGGGATATTCTGTGTTAATTCGATTCTCGGTGATACGAGTGCTCAATTCCAGCAATTGCATCAACCTCAGCAACATTCGCAACAACACCAAATCCAGGGCCAGCAACAACAGCAACCAACTCAGCAACACCAACAAATTCAACAGCAACATCGACAGCAAAACCCAGAAGAGCGAGGTGACCTCCAACAACAACAATACGCCCAAGGTCAACAGTATGGTGCACCAGTATGGCCAAGTCGGCCAAGTAGGTGATCACCAATCTGGGGTTCAGGTCGTTGACCATGGAATTTCTGGATCAGGACCGGCCGGCGTATGGCAAGAAGGATCGTACGTTGCAACTTCCGCTTGGAGCAGTGCATTTGGCACACTTTCTGAAATGTTTGTTAATTTGGGAGTATTTCAAATGCTCGTAATCCCCGCCATTCTACTGACCGGAGTTTACATGATCTGGGTCGCATACACCTCACCATACAACGCTCAATCTCATTACCTCGTGGACTCCGTTCCTGGACAAGCCCCTTCCCTCGGACTTGGTGGACTTTTCGGAGGCGGAAATGGTTGGAAACGAAGTCTGAATTCATTTGCGGCCAAAACAATTGATGAATTGACGCCGAAGGTCCTGACAGCCATTAAGGATTTCACGGATAAACATTGAGCTGGATGATTGGTAACTTAAATAAAACATCTACGATGACAAACAACAATTGTATATAAAAAATGTCAAGATTTATAATAAAATTTTTTGTCATTGTAGGTAATCAGACGATGCGAAAGGAGAAATGTTCGCCAAATTACAACGTTGCTGTTGCGCCATGTGGTGCTTCTATTTATGAATTGTTATTACTTAAAATGTGCTCAAGCGGGATTGTGCATCCTAAAGCCGCTTTGTCGGATTGTTATTGTTGATTCTTTGTGAATAAATAGGTTTGGATTTTTGTAAAACCAACTTCCGACAGTTCAAGGATTTGTTTGTGATTGGATTGTTGCACCACACCAGTTAGCTGTGAAAGCAAATAACAGGTGGAATGGATGCAAGTAAGGTGGCGAACTTGGTTTATTGTGAATTTTGATCATGAATCGGCCAATATCCAATAACAGGTACCAAGTCAGGAGCGAACCAGTGAAACTGGTTCAGTGCAATCCGTTTCAACGGCCGGGCCTGCCCTGCTGCACTTTCGAACGAACGCGAACGGAATGGGATGATGTCCGCTCGCCAAATTCCTTCTAACAGGCTGGCGAAAAATCTGAATTCAATACATTAGCAGGCTACTTCAACTCATAAGAAAAACTCAGAACTTTGCGGATGGTGTACCAAATTCCGAAGACGTTTGTAATCTAATTTTCGGAGCATAACAACATACATAGCTTATTGTGGCTCAAACTGGGTTAGAACGGAACATCCTGTAACAATGTGGAATCTTTGGGAAACCTTTGAAACGTCAATGGCTTGTGTCCTTGACACACATTTGCATGGAATGCGAATGCAATTTATTTCCGGCTCAGGATTGACTAACGTATTAGTGAATGCATGAATTATGATGTCGGGTGTGAACGGTTTATACGGTTGAGAAATTTTATAATTTCAAGTTTGCAAGTGAACTTTCAACAAAAATAAGGGAAGGAATTTCAGATTTGCGCATTCATAAAACAACGCAGTCTTTTTTTCGGATAAATTTATTTTGCTAAATGTTTGAATGATATGCAGCTTGTGAATCGTTATTCTAAAAAGCATAACTGTTGATTTAGTTTGCACATCTTAAACCACGTTTCCATAAAAGTTGCCACCCTACAGGGCCTAATTTTATCTACCGTAAACCCTAACTCGTGCTCAGAATATGAATGGCCTTTAAATTAAGTGACAAGAACATTACGCTGTCGCTTAGTCTGCAGTTATTATAAAAAATGTTGAATTCCTAGCAGCCAGCCTCAATGTGATCCGAGCGCCTCAGTTACAATTTAAGATGTACTGGTCTAGCGTGTTAACGACGAGTGAAAACCAGGTCTTTCTGTTTTCATTTTTCACAACCCCTTCCTAGTTCTCTGCTCATACTTACTACTCTCATTTCATGTCTTAATTCCTCCACCCCTCTTAAAAACTTATATGCACCTGACACGAGCCTCGACCTCAACCTTAACCCATCGCAGATCTCTAATTACATTTACATCCAGCCTCCTTTGTTTTCATTACACATCGTTTGAATCCAACCAATGAGGCTCGCAATACAATGAAACAATAGTACATAAACATCAGGCACGCACTGTGTAATTCAATTCCTTCCATTCATTGCACTGGATTGCACTGCAAACAAACTACTGGTCTGCACGCAGTCGGTGGTAAGGTGACCAGCTAATTGTCAGTCCCAATAAAAAAACCGGTTTCCCCCATCATCAAATGTCCACTCACCTAAATTCCGCCCAGTTTTAAGCTTCAACTATAGTTTTGGAAAGTGCTAAAGTGCAATTGAATCAGTTGAGTTTTCACTTCCGTCCAAAAATGACGAGTCTGACAAGTGCTGTGGTAGCGGTTGCCCTCATCCTCGCCGACTTTGGATCCGTTCGGTCTCAGGAATTCCAAATCCAATCAAATCCGATCCTACCCACCCTCAATACAAAATCCAATAATGGGGTCACTGTGCCGGGTGAGATTCCTCCAGGAGCTACGAGTCCGAGTTTCGTCGTCGTCAGTTCAGGGGAAATGCTGACGCCGACAGCCGCGGAGTCCGTCGTTCAAGAAATAGTGCAATCTGGTCCAATTCAAGAAGAAACCATCACCGTAGATCATGTTCAGGAAGGGGACCCGCCCCTAGTTCCCGCCAAGGGCTCCCAAAGGGATGCTCGTAGTGAACATTATGATGATACCTCTTTTCTGGAGGAAGTCATTGTTTTAGGGCTACCGGTAAGCGAGTAAACACTGGTCAGGAGCTTAGCGGTTTGGCTCAATCACATTTATATCATTAATCATGATTAACATTTCACATTAATTATCAATCCAGGTCCTATTTATCCCAGCTCTTGGATTGGCCCTTATGTATTTGATTTGGGCCGGAATGAATAGCAGTTACAATTATCACAATGGTTAGTTAGTTAATAATTCGCAAATTTAATATATATTCAAACTAACACAAAAGGTCCTTGAATTCATACAGGATTCCCATCCCATGGTCAAGGGGTAGCCTTCCAGCAGAATGCAGGGGGGCACGGCGGTGGACACCATGGAGGTCACGGAGGTCACGGATGGAGGCGGAGGGACTTCCGGCCACGAATGGACGAGGACGTTGCTCAACGAGTTATGGATAGCATATAATGCACATAGCAGGTTATTAATTGGATCAATAATTAAGTTGACTAATTGTTGCAGGTTTCAAAAAAAATGTTAATACTGGGATTACCTATTCTTAATATTTCAGAAATTGAAAATTGAAAGCGGAGTGAAACCCTTTTAAATTATTGTATTTAATTTATCAAAAGCTAATTTATTAATACTTTTGTTTGTCAGTCAGTGCTCGTTAATTTATGTGAGGAAGGTATGGTGCTAGGAAAGTATGAAATAAAATGTCTTGTTTGAGGAAATCTATTTTCCAAGTGTAAGTTGATTAACAATGCAAAGCACCATTAAAAACGTATAACAAAGCCAAACGATGAGACGACGGTGCCAACGTGGAACATGCGTGTGCCTTGTTCTAGTGCGTTTGTCTAAACTAGCTACGCAATTCTTATTGTAAGTCACGTCTATAAAAGAATTGGGTGCAATCAAACCACTTTTAATCAAATTAAGCTTGAAATTCAACTCTTTACTAGAAATTTTGTACTCTCCTTAATTATAATGGATTTAACCAATTGTGTATTAACACAACACATTTCGTATAGTAAACTATTTTTGTGTTTGTAGTAGTATTCATACTTTTTGCTAGATTGTAATTTTCATTGTAGGTGAACAGATATTCATGTAAATGCAAGGAGCCGTTCGAGACAAATAATTCTTGAATTTGTGAGAAAGCAGAAATAAGAGATGACGTGGGAAGCTCTTCGCTCTTCAGTCAAGGTCATCCCCTGGGGGTGCACCCTTGGGTTTTGGCTCAGGTGGTGCACCACCACCAAACCCGCCAAATCCTGGGAATCCAGAAGCTCCGCCTGGCATCCCTCCAGGAAACCCTCCGGGCATTCCTCCCGGAAATCCACCCGGCATCCCACCAGGAAATCCGCCACCACCACCGCCCATTCCTCCGCCCATACCACCACCCATTTTTGATTGAAGAATACTCAAAAGTTTTGCAACTTTCGGATTGCTCTGATATTTCATAATGTTCATCGGGTTTTGGCTAATCTCCGCGAAAGCAGCTGATACCTCTGTAGAATACGAGCATGAAAACGAAATTATTAGACTTGCATTCTACAATCTAGGTAAAGGGTTACCGACCACTTTACCTGGGTCAGCGAAAAGTGCCATAACTTCTGGATCCTTCAGCAGCTGCTCGAAGCCAGGAATTGAACCCAAGTTGAACCCTTCCCCGTCTGGACCGCCGTCATCGTCATGAGTCTCATGAGGATGGGCATGGGGCGGTGGATGATTTTTAGCTTCCTGTTAAAACAAGTGAAATAAAATTACCATAATGTGGTAATGTTCAACGAAAAAGCATTTGGGTAGTGCACATAATTTAGTTTAAGGGTGGTATTCTAATTGGAGTTAGTGTCATACTATTCAGTAGTAAAAAATTAAAAAGGGTGGCCTGACTTAAATCAAACTACATTTGACAGCATAGTAAATATTGTTAGCAACTTTTGCTGTGTCAGTATCGTCCTATCGTCAAATGTGTTTAAAGTATCTTTGTTACAATTTAGATAATTTCACAAAATAACTACGTACTTGATGAGCTCGTGCGCGTTCTTCAGCTCGTCGCTTACGCATTTTGAGTTCCTTTTCATCTTCGCGTCGCTTCTTTCGGACTTGCCATTCCTCCAATTTACGAGCCTGTAAAGTATATAAAGAACAATTGAATCATCATAAAACCGCAGTAAATTGTCTGTAAGACATTAATTCAACAATAGTTTTCTTCACTGCCATTCATGCTAAGAGATATCCTAATTTAGCACATTCTAAGAACGTTTGCAAATTATGATATGTGCACGTTGAATAAAAAGCAGTCTATGAAAAATACTTTGTGGAGCATACATATGTAACCCGGGCGGGCGGTGGAGAATCATTAGTCTTCGGCATTGTACAAGTAAAACACGAAACGTGTGGAACAACCAATTAGAAGGTCTCAACCTCAAGAAGCACGAAAGAATCCATACCATCACCAACCTAACAAAATGTGAACATGAACAGGATATTCTGTCTGCTACTATTCTACACGATACGATGATCTCACGGTGCATGAATTATAAATAACATTTCCCACAAACTCTGCCGGTTTTATCTCGTTTAACTTTGTCCGACAACATAAAGATTCTCCCGGCGGGACGCCGTGTATTTTCCGTTCCGTTCCAATTCAAAAACAAAACTTCTCTCCTCACATCCCATTTCAACACCCACGCGAACTGAACAAATTTTTTTTAATGAATTCATATAACCGCGCCTACAAATCTTAAACATTTTCTAAAACCATTGCACCTCCAAACTGCGAACATCTTGCATTCCAAAATACAATAGAGTGGCATTGTAACAACCTCCCATTGCATAACATTTCTGTCTCATTTGACCCAAATACACTTCGAAACATATTGAATTTCCCGTGGGCTACTAAATCCTTCAAGATTCCAAAGTCTTAATAGCCTATTCTGCATGGCATGCCAAAACAAGCAAAAATTCCATGCGACTTGCAACCCCGTGTCAATCTTGGTTTTCATGATGCATACACGGCAAACAGAACTAGTAAACGAGGTTATAATTTGAAAACCAAATAATCTACCTTAGAAGTATAAGTCAAACTCGATATTTGGAGTCTTTACAATAGCAAACCACAACTCAACGTCTCAACGCGTTCCTTCCTGTCTACCCATGAAAAAATTCATTGTCATCAACCGCCAAGGAATATTAAACAAACAATTCATCCTCTTCAGAATTAGATCATAAATTTGGTTATATTCAACTAAATTTATAAAACGTCCTAGGATTTGCCCTGTGTACACTCATTTAAATTTCAGCTCAAAGAAGAGGAAGAAGAAGCGCCGGAATTCTTCGATTCTAGAATGAAGGGAGCTAAAAATGTGTGGCTTTGGCCAATTGACAGGAAACTAGAAAGTCTTCCTCCGTCCGTCTGCCCACTTCTTGGTTTTCCAGTTGTAAAACTCTAGACACGTACATTTTCCACCGGGGGAGCCAAGCTAATTTACTTTGCTTTAGCTACTTGAAGGCGATGCGATGGGATGAGAGGAGCATCCCAGCTGAAATCCCGGATTCAGATTCCAAAAAACCTTTAGCTTCAGCTGACATCCCTGAAACTCTTCCCTAATCTGATTTCCAACCTTCGTCGTACCAGTCCTACCTACCCAGTCCAAAAACATCATTTGAATCGAATCGAACGATAGTCTTGGACCCCATAGCTGGGTTCCGATCAGTTTTCTGTTTTAGATTAGCTCAACCGGTTTACCAGTCATTTTGTTTAGAGGCCGGGATTTGTCCCATTCCAAATTGACAATTCCGTGCTCTCATGCGGGGCCCGTGCGTGAAGTGAATTTAATTCATTTTCAAAATAAAATATCATTTCCTTTTCGTTTTATGAGGAAGAGAGGAAGAAATTGATTCAATTTTCCTTTGACTAGGAACTCACTATGAGGACGGTATGGTATCTCATTCTATTCGGCTCACTTATAATTCATCATTGCTTCACAACAGTCTCAGGTAAATGGAAGGAAATTGAACATTTGTTTTCTCTGTGTGGTATATTTAATTATTTTAAGAAAGTTAAGGTTGTGAGTTTCACGGCTTCCGCCTACGTGTGCTCAAAGACGTCACCGTTCTTAAATTTCTTGAATAGGCTGAAGCGAGTGTTGCTTTATGTCTTAAAATCAATCATTCCCTTTCAACGTCTTGACTGGACGAAAATACCCCTTTTGAACACATCCGTAACCCTAAAGTCATGAATAATTTAATCAAATCAAAAACTGAACCCCCATCCCAATTTGAATCACTCTAATAATTTCATTAGGAGAGAGTCAATACTACTCATTACCGGGTTAGAAAATTTACATTCAGTTCCAAATGTTACAAAACTCTGACCGGAAGCGTTTGTCCTTTCCTTATTGCTTCCTTGAATGGCAAATTTGCTTCAGCTCGAATTTGAGTCGCAAACACCAAGCCAAAAACCACATCATCCTCAATCTAATTAACTTGTAAATTAAAGAAACATATTGGCTTTGCCACAGCACATTAAATTAGCAAGAAGGCAGTACATATCCATAAAATCACGTTAAGTTGATAGGAAAAGTTTATTAGAATGAGTACAGGAAGGTTTTCTTGATCCAGCACTAAAATAGATATCCGAACAAAAATAGAGTCTTTCCTCTTCGTCCGTGGCAAATTCTTTCCTTATTGCTTCCTTGAATGGCAAATTTGCTTCAGCTCGAATTTGAGTCGCAAACACCAAGCCAAAAACCACATCATCCTCACCTCAATCTAATTAACTTGTAAATTAAAGAAACATATTGGCTTTGGCACAGCACATTAAATTAGCAAGAAGGCAGTACATATCCATAAAATCACGTTAAGTTGATAGGAAATGTTTATTAGAATGAAAGTACAGGAAGGTTTTCTTGATCCAGCACTAAAATAGATATCCGAACAAAAATAGAGTCTTTCCTCTTCGTCCGTGGCAAATAAAGCATTGGGGTGAAGCTCGGCAAATAAACATGAGAGAAGTTTCCTTTCCTTCCCCCTCTGCCACAAAAGAGAGGAGGCAAGGAAGTGTAAAGGGCACCTGCACATCTTAACCTAATTTTGCACAAGTTAAACTGGCAAGATCACACAACGCCAAAATGACGAGAAAGTAAGGCCTGGGCATAGGGAGACTGTAGATGTGCAAGCAGATCCCGAGACATTCGCGTGTGTGACATGAACAAGTAATATAAAAATTTTGCTTTGCACGCCGGTTGGGCCGGTCGCCAACTGGGCCATTGCTGTGCAAAAATTCAACATGCAACTTTTCTTATATCCGTCTTGTAGTTTTGCTAGTAGGCAATTACAGGGTAATACACATTCACAGGAAAGGGAAAAGCTCGTGACAGAATTAAATCTGAGTCGCGTTTTTTGTAAATATAATGCTTGAAATTGTGGATACTGAGATCACACAGCCTTAAACGAAACCAGCTCAAGTGATCCTCACATTGAAGTTTAATAGATTAGCTACTAGTTAGGAACTGGTTCAAAGCTCATTTGATGCTTCGAAGATTTTTCTATTGAATGGATATTGAATATGAAAAGTCTAAGTCAAATTCTTATGATACGGATCACTTAAAATTGCCTTTTCGGTTCAAAGTGACCTTCAATCACACCTTGGTCTATTTCGGGAGTCGGGACAAAGGGATCCCCGATGTGCAACATCCATTGTATTGCACCCTATTTCGAAAAGCAATTACAAACAAAATAATTAAACTTGCTAATTTGGCTAGTAGGAATTAGGAGATGCAATATTAACAGCATGTTCTGTAATTGTAAAATGTTGTAAAATGACAACTTTCAATTTACTATTTCAAAACTACGAGTGAGCGTAGAGCGTAAACCTATGGGATTGGGCCAAGCCAACTCTTTCATTTTAAAATCACACACTATATGTTCCGCGCCTATTTTAAGCTTGGTCTCATGACCTTAAAGCTATAATTGTCACACACATAAAGAGATTGGGCCGAGATAATAAATAATTGAATCTTCTCCAACAAAACTCAGACAGGGAAGGAGAGCGGGTCAAATAATGCATTCGCCCAAATTAAAATGTCTCACCCGTGACATTTGAATTAAAGTGCAAAGTCCAATCGCAAATGTAATCCAAGACGGTATAGCACTTGCATTGGCATTGTGTTTAGAAACTTATCAAGATGGAAATATCCTTGTAATACCAGTTTTGCTACTCCAATTTCCCATCATACAACATCTATTCATAGAACTGAGTTATTCATTTGTCCCTGGATTCTAAAAAATCACAAACACACATCTTCGACACTGCTTAAAAATAATACTTTTTTTTGAACAGGTGAAGGAACTCCGGCCGGAGAAGCCCAGCCATCCTACACTCAATGCAAACCATACGTGGATGCTGCCCTAAAAGGTGATATTCCAGCAGAACCAACTGTTGCTCCTCCACCCAGTGAATCACAGGTTGAAAAACCTCCAGACGCTGGTCACGGCTCGGACGACGACGACAATAATACAAGTGAAGGAACAACTGAAGAAGACGATGATGAGTCGAAGGAATTTCGTAAAAATCCACCTGTAGCCTCTAAGGCCGAGTCTCCTAAGGGTAAAACCAAGCATAATATAATAGGCTTTGAAGTTTTCGTATTACCCAAAAAATTATGTTACAAATTTCAGCTGCTCAAGAAGATGAGAACAACACCAGTGAAGGGACAACGGAGGAAGATGACGACGAGTCCAAGGAATACAAAAAGAAACCCGCAGCAGCCCCAGCAGCTACGGGTAATAGTTAAGACTTGCGTCTTTTAAACTCAACTTTAAACCTTTATTCAACAACAGATGCAGGAGTGGAAGTATGAGAACAACACGAGTGAAGGTACCACTGAGGAAGATGATGACGAATCGAAGGAGTTCCGAAAGAAACCTGCGGAAGCTGCAGCGACCCCGGCAGCTAAAGGTACCGGTACTTGTCAGCTTTAGTATTCATGAAACTTCTCTCAAATTTATGAACAACTGACAGACGCAGGAGCAGAAGATGAAAATAACACAAGTGAGGGAACTACAGAAGAAGACTCCAATGAATCCAAGGAACACAAGAAAAATCCACCTGTAAAAGTTGAGGCTAAAAAGGGTACGTGAACTTTATAATACATTTGGTTAGAATACAGGACAAATATTTGTCAATTTCGATCTATCTATCCATTTTGTTGTACGTAGATGACGATGACGACGATGATTCGCACGAAGGGGGTGAAGTAGATGACGATTCAAAGGAGGACGATTCTGCACAAGAACAGGTAGAAGCAAAGCCAGCCGCTGCAGCAGCCGTTTCAGTTAGTAAAAGCGAATCCAAATCCGACGATGATTCTAAGGACGATGACAGTACAAGTGAAGAGAGTGCGGAACCAGAAAAAGCCAAAGCAGAAGGTAAGGTACGCGAATTTTAATTTAATAAAATGGTATGCCTAGATTTTTCTTCCAACAATGTTGACCATTCTTGTAGCGAGCAAAGACGATGATTCAGACTCCGACGAAGACGGATCTCCAGAGCCAGTTGCTAAAGATAAGGTTAAAAAGGGAGCCGTTCCCAGTCCTGTGGCCGACGACACTGACGAGTCCGACTCTTCAGAAAGTGAAGAAAAAGAAGTTCAAAAAACTAAGAAATCCAAAAGTAAGGACAAACCCACTTTCTAAACCTTCCGATTGTTCAGACATAGAAATATGAACTGAGTTGAACTTCTTAAATTTGTTCTCAGAGTCAGAAACCAGTAATGCCCCAGTAAAATCTACCAAAACTAAAGCTGCTCCACCCCCACCACCTCCAGAAGAATCCTCTGAGGAAAGTGATGAAAGCGACAGTAAGGAAGACAAAAAGGGAGACGGAGACGATGACGACGAAGACAGCAGTGAAGAAAGTGATGAGGATTCCTTTACCCCACGATCCAGAGAACATATTACCAAAATATTAGGCCTCGATGACTCAGATAGTACAATGGAAACGTTTTCACTGCTTCAAAAGGCAACCCAAACCACACTCAAAGATTTAAAATCAACTTACGAAGCTGCTATTAAACCCTTAGAATTCATGTACAAATACAGAGATTTGAGTAATAGGCATTTTGGAGGTACGAATTACGAATGAATGATCTTCTAATATTCACAGTCCAAGTTAAACTTTAACGTTTTTGTCCTAGATCCTGAAATATTTTCTAAACCACTTGTCGTCTTCATGGGACCATGGTCTGGGGGAAAATCTACGATTATAAATTGGCTCCTTGGAATCCAACATGAGGAGAACGCTCTCCGAACCGGTTAGCCGATTTAGCCAGTTTAAATAATCCCCTACATTTTCTCTTTTTCTTACATCTCTTCTTAAATTTTATTAGGTGCTGATCCATCTCCCGCACAATTCAACATAATGATGTGGGGAGAGGAGGATGAAGTACTGGATGGAACCCAGTTGGCAGCTGACTGGACATTTTCAGGACTGCAAAAATTCGGGCAAAATTTCTTGGACAGGCTCCGCGGTCGGAAGTTGCCTACCAGGCTGCTGGAGAAGGTGAGTAGAATTTATATGTTAATGCCCCCAATTAATCCATCAAAACAACATCAAAATGACGTACGACATCAAGGGAAGATCATGAGACATGTCCACCTGATTGGCTGCTGCGTGAAGCTGTTTTAATGACTTCTCCAGTAGCCTGTTAGGCGGATGTGCTTCATCCAATCAACGTTTTAACATTCGCTTGCCTCAATAGTGAAAATATCCGCGAAGTAGTAATGTTTACTCATTAAATTCCCTAATCTGAACTTAATATTATACAGGTTAATTTAGTGGAAATCCCTGGCATTTTGGAAATCCGAAAACAAGTCGAACGCTCATTTCCATTCAACGATGCTTGCCAATGGTTCATCGACAGAGCGGATCTGCTATTTTTAGTCTACGACCCGGCAAAATTGGACATTGGGCCAGAAACCGAAGCTATTCTTGATCAATTGAAGGTACCGAAAACCATCCTTAATGCTATGAACAAAATGTAATAAAAAAGTTGCTTTTAATTTGTGAATAGGGAAGAGAGAACCAAGTACGAATCATTCTCAACAAAGCTGACACGGTCAAACCAGAAGAACTTCTCCGAGTTCAAGCAACCCTTGTTTGGAATATTAGTCCACTCATGTCCAGTTCTGAACCACCGATTCTGTAAGCCCAATTATCTAGAAGTGTAGACAACATCAGTAAAGCTAACATTATATATGCACATACACAGATATGCAGCTAGTCTTTGGGAGCACCCTTTCCTTCCGGATTCCCCAGTTTCTCTTCTAACAAGCCATGAAAACCTTTTTTTGAAGGACATTCGAGATGCAACTGAGAAAAGAGTTGAAACCCGGATTGCAGCTGCACGACGCTTCGCAGTCCGAGTTCGAAATCACGCAAAAATGTGCGATTGCTATCTAAATACTTATAACAATCATCGCTCATTCTTCTCAAACAAAAAGAAAATCTCTGATGACATTGTAGATCATCCACAGGTACGATTAGCCGGCTTCAAAGGGAAATCTACATGAATTAATACAATTTGTTTTGAAATGCAGAACTATCACATCTATGAAGGACTGTCAACCCTGACGAACATTTCTCGCTATGATCTCCCTGACCCAGACACCTACAGGGATTTCTTTCGATTGAATCCCCTATGGGAATTCCCAACACTTGCTTCAACATGTACGTATTTTAGAGGATGTCCAATTAACAAATTGGACATTGCAATCGCCTATGACCTTCCGGAGCTCCTCGGACGCTTCAGAAGACAGAGGGAGTCCATCCTAGCGGCCAGTAATCAGCCGCGTGTTAATGTACCAGGCACACCACCAAAGGCAGGGTCTAAGTGGAAAATAGAAGTAATAGAACCCCCAGCACCACCACCATCAGCATCTGCCACTGCAAAAAATCGGTGGAAAAAAGATGTGGATGAAGATCCTCCAGCAAAAGCTCCGACCCCGACCTCAGCCCCATCCCCTCCACCAACATCAACAGGGCAGAAAAATAAATGGAAGAAAGACGTGGAGGAAGAAGTAGCTTCATCACCTCCCGCTCAACCTTCTCCAGCCCCAACAGCCCAAAAAAATCGTTGGAAGAAAGATGTAGAAGAAGAGATTCCGGCTCCGGCACCTGAAGCTGCTGCGCCTCCGCCTTCCGCTGCACCCAAAAATCGGTGGAAGAAGGACGTAGAAGAGGCCCCAGCGCCTGCACCTCCAGCCCAAGCCGCACCAAAAAACAAATGGAAAAAAGATGTAGAAGAAGCAGCTCCCCCACCAGAGCCAACCGAACCACCTCCAGCAGCCCCCAAAAATCGGTGGAAGAAAGAATAAAAGGTTTATCTTGAAAAACCTTCAACAAAAGCTGGATAACACAACCGCATGGATATGAATTAATTATCTGACCTGATTTGACAAATAAAATGACAAAAGCGAGTGATCTGTTGGCTCAAACCTGGAGATTAATTGTAATTATCAACCGGAGCAACAAACACAATCACCTAAATGTAAGTCCGAATGAAGTGCCAAATAGACTTGGAAACTCTAGCCTATTCAATCCGAGACCCATCCACATGCAAGGGTCCAACAAGGAATACTTCTTCAAATATAACTACAGAACATAGACATTGTCTAAACTCCGAAGTCACAGCGACACTGCCCACTAGTTAATACAATTTTGATAAGAGAGAAAAAACCCAGAAAAGCAGCTAATCCCAGCAAATTTTAGAAATACGATTTGGATACAGCCATGTACAGAACTTATTCCTTTTTGGGAAACATTGTGATTTTTGAGTAGGTAGCTTGTTGGAATGATGTGACACTGTTGCTGTTTCATAGCTTGTGAGGACCTTGTATGAATGTTATACTTTAATTTAGGTTAAACATTATAAGGTTATGCTTAAGTATTCCATGCCACTCATGGTGTTGGAGTCAAGTAGAGTCAAACGGCCTGAGAAATAAATACGTAATGGCATGCTATAATGTAAGGTTGACAATAGTACTCCGCTATCCAACAGTAAAATAGCTAGTTAAGAAGTGTCCAGAAGTTACCCAAGAGAGGTTAGATATACAAGTATGAACACATGAGTTAAATCCAACGTAAATTACCTAATGTAATTCAACTTTAATAAAACACAGGAAGTAGACTCATTTCTGTATTTCATTATACATCAGAGGTAGCTTGTGCGGGTTCGACGCATGAATTATGAAAAAAATGTAAAAATGCCAGATGTGAAATAGTGTAAATACCCCTACACTTACACAATCAAAGCAAATCCACCAAAACAATTGTAAAATGGGATGCTAAATGCACATGTAATCGCTGAACCAAAGACCATAGTTCGAAAACTGAAGATTCAACTTCCAAAGCCGGAAACTAACGAGCACTAAAATTGAAAACTTGCGACCAAGGCATTGTCAAGTATTTTGTGTAAGCTAAAATGATGATATGTATGCCAAAAGGATTTGAAGAAATAATAAAATTGAATAAAAGCTCAATCAAACTGCTACCCTTGAAGTTGGACGTTACAAAATAAGACAGACTTACATTCGGGGTCACTTCCTTCAACCATGCATCCGCTTGTTCATCAAAATCAATCTTGCATGCTTGACGAAGATCACTGGCAGCTTCAATCCAGTGGCCGAGCAGACTGACAAATAATTCAAACAATGAATAATCAAAGACAATCAAAATTTTGTAATTACTCTTACCGATGAGCGCGTCCGCGAAACTTATAAGCAACAGCCGAGTCTGGGTTGATCTGCAAGGCCCGATTGCAATCCCGAATGCAAGCATTTGGTTTCTTCAATTGGATGTATGCCTGTCCGCGCTTTGCAAACAAAAGGGCGGAGCCACCATTCAGTTTAATTGCTTCCGTGTATTTCTTGATACATTCCTCATATTGCTGCTCACTGTATAAACCAACGGCTTCAATCTTAAATTCGTTGGATTTGTCCATGTCCTCCTCAGTAACTGAAGCATCCGGGTTCCCCATTTCTTGTTCCGGATTTGGCTGGTCAGGTTCTAAAAGCAGATAGGTTACTTTAGACAATAGCCAATTTCAGAGTCGTACTATAATTTAATGTAAAACAAACAATCAAATTGAAATTACCAATAACATCCTCCTCCTCCAACTGAGGGTATGGCTCATCAGGCTCGTCTTCCGGCTCCTCAACAGTGGGTTCCGGATGAGGAGTAAATGTCGGTGGCGGAGCTTGGTTAGTAGAATCCCCCCCGGCAGGCATCTTAGTTTTGGAGGACGGAATCTATTCAGAAGAATATCAAAAGAACAATTAATTCAATAACGTATAAGGCTAGTCGGAACCCTGCCACTGCTGCTGTTCGTTTTAAGTATGCCTTACTAGACAACAGAATAATAGTCAAAACTCAAACTATTTAATTACCTTCGCCCCCATTGACAAGAGATACTGCTTGAAGAAAGCCAAATCCTCATGATCAAGCATTGTTGGGTGCTCCTTCAGCACTGACACAAAAGTTTGGATGCTCTGGAGCAATTCCGGTGCAAGTTGGTAGTCACTCATGATGACTTGTATTTCTTCAGCGACAATATAGTTGGAGTTGTCAATCTATTCTGGTTCAAACTTCGTAGATGTGCACACACGGACGGGAACAACAGAAATGACTTTTTGAAATTCTAATCGGTCACCGACTCTGGGTTGGCAGGCAGGCAGGCAGCGATGGATTTTGCGTCGTCCGCTCCGCTGCGTCGCATTCTAGAGTTTTCTCGCCTGGTAGTCTCTACTTGCCCCTCCCCAACTCAATGGCAGGCAACTCACCAAATGCACTTTTTCAAAAACTTTAAAAAAATACATTTCATACAAATAAAAAAATTCCAAAACACATTTTTGTTGGAAATTTATTTATTTGTACAAAAGGAAGACTATTAGAACAAGTTAGACTATAGACTATACAGGCTTCTATTGCTGCTGGAATAAAACGAAACTTATTTGCAACTATGCATTACTATTAGAAAGCTGCTTTCAGGAATTGCTAACATAACAAGATTGTAAAAAATGGATTAGGGATTTAAGGTTACTATTAGGAAATAATTTATTTACAATAGATGGATTAGAGCTAAAACCAAATTATTACAATAACTGAACACTGCTAGACAATAATTCATGCAGCTGGTTAGAACAAAATCATTACAAAATCATTACAAAATGCATTAGTATTTTACTGCAACAAAACCAATGCATTTGGATTATTGTTAAAAAATAATTTGCAATAAATGTACTACTGCTAGACCAAAATCGTTGCAATAAATGAAATGTATTCCTCTTAACTCACTTACAACTAAACGGATTACTGTAACCCAATCTAATTACCTAATATCAACTAATATGCATCTAATACGTAATACCATCATCTTCATCACAGCATTACCCATAGTAGTAGTCACAGAGTATTTGCATAAATTATAAATAAACTTCAGGAATCAGGATTTTTTACACCTGGTTAGCTATATGTACTCACTGAATATAAAATACTAATTCTTCTCAGGTCATTCGTCCTATTAACCTAGGTTCACTTGTGCCTGTTGAGGAGTGCTGTTTGTTGAGGAGGTTGTGCTTGGGGCTGCGACTGCTGTGGTGGGTAATTCCCGCCATATCCTGGATATTGTTGTGAAGGTTGAGTTTGGGGTTGTCCTGGAGGTTGGGATTGTTGTGGCGGATAGTTTCCGCCATAGCCAGGATATTGCTGTGGAGGAGCTTGCGATTGAGGTTGTCCTGGCGGCTGGGACTGCTGTGGCGGATAATTACCGCCATAACCTGGATACTGTTGTGGAGGTTGAGTTTGAGGTTGTCCTGGGGGTTGGGATTGTTGAGAGGGATAATTCCCACCATATCCTGGATATTGTTGTGGAGGCTGTGGCTGAGGTTGTCCTTGAGGTTGAGTCTGTTGCGGTGGGTAATTTCCGCCGTACCCAGGATATTGCTGTGAGGGAGGCTGCGATTGTGGTTGTCCTGGTGGTTGAGACTGCTGTGGCGGGTAATTTCCACCATATCCTGGGTATTGTTGTGGAGGCTGTGACTGAGGTTGTCCTTGAGGTTGCGACTGCTGAGGTGGATAATTTCCGCCGTAACCAGGGTACTGTTGTGGAGGCTGAGTTTGAGGTTGTCCTGGGGGTTGGGATTGTTGTGGCGGGTAGTTTCCACCGTATCCCGGGTACTGCTGTGGGGGCTGGGTCTGAGGTTGCCCTTGGGGCTGCGGCTGTTGTGGCGGATAGTTTCCACCGTATCCTGGGTACTGTTGTGGAGCCTGAGTTTGAGGCTGTCCAGGTTGTGCTTGCTGAGGCGGGTAATTCCCACCATATCCCGGGTATTGTTGTGGGGGCTGGGTTTGAGGTTGCCCTTGAGGCTGTGGCTGCTGTGGTGGATAATTTCCGTAACCTGGGTAAGGAGGTTGTGCCGGTGGTGGCCTTCCATAATATCCTTGCTGTTGAGAGCCATGGCTTGGATTATTCATTTGCAAGGAGCCGGGCTGCTGAGGTTGATTTGGCATATCTTGGCCTGGTGGCTAAAGTAAGGAATAAAAAGTTCAATTTAGCGATATTCATTCTTCACGCTTAAAAAATTCATAGTATTATTATGGTTTGGAAATGTCGCACGACCAGAAATCGATACTGGGAAACCGAAATCATGTAGGCTCCGCTAGGTGCTTTTGCATTACAATTCTATTAAGAATATATTTTACTATTCAATAATTGCAATCCACGACTACCGTCCGTCGCAAATTCCATTCGTTGGTCGTTATACATGCTCCCTATGAAAGTTTTGCCCAGAGTTAGATTATTTGGATTAGAAAGGTAAGTCATAAGTTTAAGTTGTAAAAAGCACGCCTCGTGAGTCGCAGTTAAAAGCAACCAAGGGTTCCCTTACCGGTAGCATTTGTTGAATATTTTGACCACCGTGCCCATCCGCCATTGTAGCTAAATACACAAGGTTCCGATGAAGGATCTGCTGATACTGGACACTTTCCTGACCTTTCCCTTTTGTTTGATAATCTTGAATGGTTTGAATGAGATGAGCATTCTCATCCAAAACCTTTTGAATCTGGGCTGGGTTCGTGGCCGGTTGCGGGGCTGGGCTTCGCATTCGCCCTCCGTGAGGCCCAACGCCGAAAGTACTTGCTGACATTGAACGGTGGGTCAATTAGGAACTGGAAGAATCTGTCCGATTTTGGATTCATCCCGCCCTCAAGGAGCGTACGCTCCATCGCAGGCTATAGCCATCTTTATATTCAGAGGGGGGAAACCCGTCCTGCTCTGCGCTGAGAAAATCATAAGTGAAAAGTGGGAAGGAACGAAGGGCATATTTCGGGGATTCCTTGGGAAAATGTGATTTTAATTCCCTGGGGCCGAGATTGCCACAGCGCGAGAAGGGATTGGGAAGCAAAAGATCTCCCGTGATCTACGGGTACTCAATCCCATCTTAACCCATAGTACCGGGTATTACAAGTTCAGCCAGATTTTGCAGATAAGGTACAACTTGTAGCACTTGTTCTGGTTGTTGTGCTTTGAATGCTTAAATTCTGAAATAAGAAATGAAATGAGTGAATGGATGTTGGTGTTCATGATTAATATTAAGGATCTAGCGATTTTAATCAATGTAACGAAAAGAATCAAACACAATTTGATATATGTGCAGTGCATACTCTTCATATGGCATATAACTACAATAATGCAATTTTTCTTAACTCTACAGACTACTACTATACCTGCACATCTTCAAACTCAAAATAGTAACTAGCTGGGTGGAAAATCCACTATTCTGTCAAGAGTAATGCACCTGCAAGTACATCCAGTCACAGGACATTCCATTTGATCCCTGCGAAATGAATCAAAATTTAATTTTTTTTTATTTTGGATTCTTTGCTTTCCGATTGAATATTCTACTGCATTAAGACTGAAGAAGAGCATACTTAAACCATTGTTGGAGATGAGTCGTGTGACCGCCGTGACGACAGGTTTGACACCAAGTGTACCACGACAGTGATTCAGTTGAAGGAGAAACTGTACCCACTTTAACAATTTGTTTTGTAGCTTTAGCCTGGCTTACTTCCCTATGACTTTGACTTCGTTCCGCTCCACTTGCCAAAACTGTTCCCATGTGAGTGAGGCAAATTGCACATCTCGGCAATGGTTTCCGACAACTTGGACAGCATGACAACTACAATGCATAGAACGTAAATTTGACATGGTTTCAAGCTTCCCCCGTAAAAGCAAATATTGTACAAGACTAAATTCAAATCTTACCTTAATCTTAGTATTAGTTGTAGTAAATCGTGCAAATAATTGAGCCGTCCTGGCAGGCCCGCCTAAGCCCGCCGGTGAAATGTTCTTACCACAAAAGTTGCATGAAACAGTTACTTCGGGAGGAGGAATGAGAGCAGAGTTATTCGCATTTTTGATTATATCAAATTCCGCTCGAAGCTCCCATAATTTCCACGAATTCAGTAGATCCCTAGTAGCATTAGATAAGTGTTCGATGGTCATTACTTTCAAAACTCTATTTTTAATCTTCATTAACTTCAACTTTGGTCCATACCGGTATCGGTCAATCCAGTATTTTAGTAAAAAACTATCAGGAATATCTTGAGCCATTGTCCGAACGGCTAGCAATGACACTGTCTGAACATCCGCGGTCATGTCCAAGTATACTTGGAGCAATGGGTGAGCATGGGTAGTCATTCCTAATTAAAAACAATAAAATTCGCAATAATTGAATCATTCAATAAGCCAGATTAATAATATTTATCCTAGGCAATAATCATCAATTTAACCTGTAAGTAGAAGACCGTCCAGATTCCCAGTGCTGGTTAATTGATTTGTCAGCTCATGGATATAGGCAATTAGTTTAGCATCGGGAAGAAATGAGCAAGCGAAACCAACACGGTCGGCAACACTCAGACCAGGTTCATTCTAATCCATAAGGCCAATCATCAATCAATCATGCTAGTATATATAAATAACATACCAGAATACTGTCGTAATTGCCATCAGATTCAGTTAGAAATGAAAATATTGCGCGTATATACGGATCATCAAGTTGGGTGCAATTACTTTGAGCCATTTCCCTCCAAAGTGAACTTCTGTCATCAGTGAAACCCGCAATGGCCATGGCTACTATTGTGTGGCCAGATTCACTTAACAATTTGATACATTGGCGCAGCTTCAGATGAAATAGTGCGATTGCAGCTTTTCGAGTTGAAGAATTGGCACAGTCATCCAATGAACCTGCAAGGCCACCGTTTAGCCAACCGCAAAGCTGCTGGCAGAGGCTTCTTTCCTCACTCCTGCAATGTATGTCGTAATTTAAAGATTGTATTACTATTCATTCTATCCAATGGATTTAGGTCACCGAAATTATTGAGTTAACGCTTACCGATATGTTTTATTGTTATGTAATTCGAAGGAACTATTGTGGAGTACTTCAGATTTCATAGGGTGGATAGTTATGGCTATTGGAGTATCCATCCGTAGAATTGTTCTAACACCGGGGAATTTCAAACCTGAGACTGAAGGCACTCGGTATCTTTCCCTTTCAATCAATATTTGACAGAATTCTAACCAATTCCATAATCTTCGTAAAAATTCATTTTCTTGAACTAAAGGCGCATTTTCCTTCAAATTCGCCTAAAAAGAGTTGAAAATTACTATAAATTAATTTAACCACTTCCTTTGTATTTAAATCTTAAATTTACTTTAAGTCCGTAACCAGCTAAAGCCCTTTCCTTCATCTTGACAGATATTATCATCCAGCGCTGTGTAAACTGTATCTGTGTGGTCAATGTATTGAATGTTCTTTTTACCGTCTGACCAGCCTAGTTTAGATGTAGTCGACCAATTTAATGTAATTCTCTCGTAGACAATGGAATTCCACAGTACTCCTAAAAAAATGAAATAAAATTATGTTTTGGATCCATGCATTTAGAAGCAAAGTATAAAATAAATTGAAATTGAGATACATGACCATTACCATTGAAGTTTACCGTAGTTATAGCGTTTTCCTCGATTGGGTGCCAAGCAAATGATGAGAGTAGTGAACCACGGTTGCTGAGGAATGATTGAGAACCAGTTACGTACGTTGGATTAAATCTTCTTTCCAGCACGGCCGGCTCGCCTTCTTCAGAAGCCAATGCTGCATGGTGAACATCGTGTATTTGTATCGATGCTGAATCCTTTTCAAGACAAGCAAGTAAACCCGACCTAAAAATTTAAGAATAGTCCACTGTCAAGAATCTTACAACGTATCTGATACTGAAGTCCAACAATTATTCAACTTCCGAAAAATAAATGCATCTGCTGGTTACCTGGTAGGGCACCACCCAATCCTGTTAATATTCCTGGAATGATTAAGTACAACAAAGGGTTTGTCGAAATTTCGCATGTCCCAAACATTAACTTGGTTTTCAGCAAATGAGGCAACCCGGTGATTTCCAAACCCATCAATGCAAATCCCGCACACCGCTTTGGTGGCTGCAGATCTTTCCAGCTTGGCCTGAGTATCTGAAGCAGCAAACAAATCCAAGTAGAGGATAACTGTAAATCCTAATTTGAACCGTCAAATCCTAATTGCTTACCTCTCAGGTCAAATAGCTTGATGTGTTTTCCATTCATCCCCACTAGAAGTGTGTGTGTTGACACCCACGCAAATGAATGAGCAGTCTCCGAATTTCCAATTTCCATGACTGGCCTGAGGGAGTCCGAATGAATTCCCCCACTGATAAATCTGTTTCCACCCCCACCAATATCCCAAATTGCAACAGCATAGTCAGAGCGAGATTTGTCGAATCCAACTCCGAGAATATTTGGTGCGCACAAGTTCCAACTAACGCAATTAATTTGCCTCGGATGCTTGGGAACTGTAAACAGTTAACCTTTATTAAGTTAATTTCACCTAAAAGTTTTCTCCTTAATTAAAAAAAGGTACGCAGTTAATATTATTTCAAAACATACCGAACTCTTTGGAAATTAGACTCGCACCAAACGATGAGAGAACAATTTTCCCATTTCCAAGCCCGATGGCAATCATTTCCTCAGCATCTGTTCCAGGATAAAAGTCCAAGGCACGGATTCCTGGATAATCACCGAGTTTAGCGGACAGAACGGCAACTTGGGATGCGGAGATAGGAATAGATGCTAAATTGTGCACAGGTAAAAAGTTACAAATTAATTAAACTTTGCCTCCCTATTTCAATCGTATTTTTAAAAAAGTACCTGCTGGGGGTGTTTCTGTTGATAAATCACAATCTTCTATTTTGTAAAGGGCAACCTCTTGACCCCACGTTATCAATTGATCCGGCTTAACCGGTGACCATTGCAAATCCATCCCGGCCAATCGGTTTGTTAAACTTAGTTAAGGGTTTAATAAATCTTTTGTCACCTTCTTATCTTCTTGGCATTTTGCTGCTAGTGCAAGGAAAAGCCTTAACAATCAAATCAGACTGTTGTGTGGTGTTAGAAATCAAATCTCTTTATTTACTTCACCACGTACACTTTAAAATTGCAGTAGGAATCCCGCACTTCAAGTTTGATCTTGTTCCCAATAAGCGGGTTCTGTCATAGACCAACAACGGCTTCGTTTGATAGATTCCTTTGTTTAAAATTTAATTTGACAAATCAGAATAAGCTAATGTAGAATAAGCTAGTACGTGTTTTCTTGTGCCACATTGTTTCAGATATCAGCATATTTGTTGTGCATTGCGCTTTTTAAAAAGATGACGGTGAGTGCTGCTGTTATGTTTCACGCGCTTTGATAAGGCCTAGATGCGATGCGATGCCATGAACAGAGAACTTGAACATGATTTTCAAACAACGAAACGAGAAGCAATATGTATATACATTAATGTGACACATGGCATTGATGCGTAAAACGGTCCTGTAAAATTTTGGTACGATTGATTGGCTGGTTGTGTTGTGTGAGTCGGTGATTGATCTCCGGATGACCGGAAGTACTATCTGGTAACAAAACAAGGAAGATCCTCGATTCTTTTTATTTGTCTGGGTTAGTCAGATGGATCCCATCATATCAGCCAAAACAGCAACATGGTTCTGAGCTTGAGCAAAGTTTGTTCCTGCACGCAGACATAACCAATTATGACAACGAGTACCGATGTAATATTCCTACTTGCTTAAAACGAGCTATCATGCGTTTGTATTATAACCGCTTTGTAAAAAGGGATAATGTTTTATGGTGTTTAAAACTCTTTCAATCTGTCGACAAAAACTTCCCAGACATTAAGTTAAGAATAAGGCGTTAAGCTGTTACTGGGTATTTGGGATTATTGTGTCGTATCCTATCCTTCGATTTAATTTCCTACCCAGGTAATGCAAGAAGAATGGCAGATGAGAAAAGTTTTGTCATCCCTTAAGAAAAGAGCTGCAAATACATTTTCTTCTAGGCAAACTTTATTGATCTCTCTGAACTTTGACGGTCACGATCTCTGAACATGGCTGATGATTTCTTATCCCGGCCTGTCTGGATTAGTTTGTCAATATTTGCTTGAGTGGAAGGTTAATCTTCCCCAAAGAAAAGGGATTGCAACTTAGTTTACTGAGATGGTCAGTTTTGCAACTCTCTTGTAGGTGAATTCATCCCGGTCTTCTCTTTCCTAGTCTTGGTGTTGTGTGCATTCCAAAATGAATCATATTTTGTCTCCAAAATTTGAGCAAAGAAAGTCAATTTCGTTTATTTTTGAGCCAAACAGCATGGGTGAGAAAAAGCGAGACTCTTCTATTTTCTCATCAATTGACGTCGCTTCAATTTATCAACCTTGGATCAATTTCTGTTATTACGTCTTGTTGATTCCATTTAAAATTGAGCGGAATGATGAAACATACTATTACACAACAAATTGTGTTCAGAAGGTGAGTTACAAAATTTATCCTTGTTTTAAAGTTGAGTTGATATTCTGTTGAATTTCCAGATGCTCTGTGCCATGATTCATCCGATTGTTGGCATTAATGCAATTTTTGAAATCCGAGGCGCAATTGTCGGAAAAGTTCGAGATGATCCGGCTATTTTTATTCACGTTGTGGACAGGACCAACACAGCTCTCTTCTGCTACATATATTTCTACACAGTTTGGTTTAAAAAAGATGCTATGCTTGCGATTTTCAAAAACTCGGACCCAATGCAACATTCAAAAAATGTAATCTGCATATTGGATTTTCCATTTACAACCATGTCACAACACATTCATAGTTAAATTTTGTCAATTTTTGCAGATCTGTTGCAAAGTAATCGTGTATTGCTGTGCAGTTTTGTTATTCAGCACATTTGCTTTCACGTCGTCCAGACTTTTGTCTTATGATTTTGGAAATTGGGAATTTGGGTCTGGGTTTGAGGCATTTTCTAAACAGCTGGAATTTGAATTTGGCGTCAATGGTCGGAATCCTAAGCAATTGTTAATCATGTCCGTTGCTACACTATTGGTCCGATTCTACAAATGGGTTTTGATTGACGTGCTAATATCCTTGACGGGACTCACGTCTTTCGTCTGTTTCAAATTGGCGAAGAAATTTAAAGAACTGATGCTTGAATCGTCTGGATCCGAGTCCGCAGAAATAGAATTGAAAGTAAATCGAATACAGATACAATGTTTTCCAAAAATATACATACCTTGAATTCATTCTGGATTTTGATTCTAGGTCTTCAACTCATACGCAGAATTGAAGGAATTATTTGAAAACTTTAATGGATTCATTGGTCCAATTTGCGTTGTTGTGTTTGGATCCATTATCGCCTTCTGTGCGGTGAGCACTGTATGTTTGTAATATTTTCTATTAATCTCCTTCTTTTAAAAGCATTATTCCATTTTGTTTACTTTGAGGTGGACATCCTGGATTCGGAAGGCTGGAGTTTTCCATTTACCATGAGTATTTATCATAATGCTCTCATCTTCAATGATGATCTTTTCCGCTGAAGCTCATTATCAAGTGGGTCAATAATTATTATTCTTTGTTTGTCAATTTACTGAAAACAACATTTTTTAAAACATTCAAAATTTCAGGCGAGTTATTTCAAAACATGGCTGCTTATGCGACGTTCAAGGTCCCTTACCACAGTGATTGATTACCTCGAGGCGGACAACAGCAATTTGGCAATTAAAGGAGGTCGACTCTTTACTATCACATATGGATTTCTTGGAACGGTAAAAACCAAAAAAGATTACAGTAAAAATCTACTAATATAATTTCATAGGTAATGTTATTACATTAATATCCCTTAAAGGTTTCAAGTGTTGTTTTAGCATCTGCTATTATCATGATCCAATTCACTGGTCGCAGCGCAACTGAAAAGCCAGTCATTGTTAAGTATTAAATCAATTATTAACGTGCACGCAGTACTCCAGTAAATGTGTTTGCTGTACATATTAGACTTATTTAGTGATAATCAATGTAGTGTAAATGAATATTATTGGAAGCGGGAGGGTTCCTATTTCAGCAAAATATTTTGTGTGCTCAGGGGTGGGCATGGGCATAGTGCAAAATGTGAGTTGATCGTGTGCAAAGTTAAAACAAAAAAGAAACATAAAACAGTCGATTTATTGCACTCACCTTTTAGTTAGTATAGAGTTCAGTTCTTTCTTAAATTTTATTTACGCTATATCGACCCTTGTCTAGTATTTAGTCGTTACTGAAGTAGTGAGAAATTTCGAAGGGTAACATATCATGTAATTCTGGAAATGCAAGTAACAATTTTTGATAGAAAATAGGATTTTGCTCCCGCATCCATTTGGGTTGAATTTCAATGACGTTACGCATGTACACTTTTTTGGTTTGAAGAACTTCGTGGTACAGGATCCATTGGGGCTTAGATTTAAACACGGAACTAGACGGGTGAATAAATGCTTCTTCTTTGTTTGACATAACGGATGCGTAGGTCAGGTAGCTATGCCCTTTGGATGTTTTCACTGCAATTTTGCCAAAATATCCCGTGCACAAAGCCTGTTGGATTTTGGAATAGTCTGTACCGCAAGATTGAATTTTGAACCCTCTCCTGAATATGATACAACAAAACATATTATTCCAGAGTAAATGTGCAAAAAACCTTATTAAGAGTTAAATTTTACGAAGTCACTGCAAATAGAATCTGTAAATCCGTATAAGATTGCAAGAACGTTGTTAGATATAAAAATACTTACTGAGCCATTAAATGCTTCAATTGTTTCCGGATTTCCTCCCCTTCCTCCAAGCGGCGTTGGATGATGTAATTATTCAAACACCATCGTGAATCAAAAGTATTATTCGTCCATTCCCTGTGAACGTGTAGAAGCGTGATGTGATCTCCCTCTGGTTTCTGCAGGGCCGCCATTTTTTCTCTAGCGGCCTCGCTGTTCTTTTTTGGAATGCAGAATATTTGCTGAGTTGCCGTAGAAAGAAGGGATACAATTATGAGCATTTCCTCCGAACAGCCAAAGTCTTGAGATCGGATAAGGACTTTTGCAAGACTCGGGTCCAATGGGAATCCACTTATTTCTTGGCCGATTTGAGTTATCTCCAGCTCCGGACCGACAGGTTGAATCGCCCTAAGATTTATTAAATGATTGAGTCCAGTCGTAACAGCTTCCAATAGTGGTGGATCCATGAATTTGAAGCGGAGGATGTCTGTGATGCCCATAGAGGCCAATTGGAGGATGACGGACTCCACGTTGGAGCGTTGGATTTCTGGGACCGGAAGCCGAGCCATTTTTTTGAAACAATCTTCTGTGTAGAGGCGGAATACTTTTCCTGGACAAGTACGTCCCGCTCGCCCTGCTCTTTGGATTGCCTGAGCCTGAAAAATATGAGCAATTCGCCTAAATTGTTTGAAAATTTTATGGAATGATTGATAAATTAAAAATCTCTTCTTCCACTGTGATGATTTTAGCAGCATCCGCAGAATTTTGCATTTGAAGTAAATTAGAATGGCATGGTCTAATTAATTTTAGGGACTATTAGAAAAAATTTAGCAGTCAATCAAAAAGGTAATAAAAAATAAAGACAAAGTTGAAAATTTCAGAATTATAAAATATACAGGTATAAGAAGTAGTCAAATCGGGAGATAATGAATTACCTTGGATATGCGTCTGACTACCAACCCATCAATTCCCGTCCGCGGATTGTACTCCTTTTGCTTCATGTACCCAGAATCAACCACAAACACAATACCGTCAATTGTGACAGATGTTTCCGCCAAATTAGTTGAAAAGATTACCTGGAGTCAAAAAAATATAAGATGTTCATAATCGCGTATACGAATATCATTCTGTTTCTCAAATGACAGAATCTAAAGCATAATCAAACGAGAGCAAGACGTGCCTTTCTGCATCTATTAGGTGGTGGCTGAAAAACTGCATTTTGCATTTCCAAAGGCATTGCAGAGTACAGCGGCATTGGAAGCAGGCCTTTAATACAAGCCAGCTCCTTACAAGCGTGCTCAATTTCATCTTCCCCAGTAAGGAACACCAGTATATCACCTAGTAATGAGACACAAAATTGACTCGGCCTGTTATCCAGTTTTAGTACGAAAATATTGTATAGTATTGCATTATTTTACCCTCCGGCTCAGTCAAATGGATTTTAATTACAGTGGCAATCGCTGATTGAACATATGCCGCATTATGGCCAAAACTATAGTTTATTTCAATCGGGAATCCACGGCCAGGAATTCGAAGGATTGGAGCTCCACCAAAAAACCTTGAAAATCTGTCGGCATCCAAAGCGGCGGAGGTAACGAGGACTTTCAAGTCCGGTCTTCGGCGTAAGATCTCCTTTAGCAGTCCTGAAATTACGTAAAAGGAAACAATTAAAATGCGACAATTGTTTTTCAATTCTATTCAGTTTGCCAATCTTAAATTTGTCATGTAATTTCCAATTTTTGAATGCAAACTCACCCATTGCAACATCGGTGTGAATAGTCCGCTCATGCGCTTCATCCAGCATAATCACAGAGTAACGATCAATCTCTCTCCCACCAAATGAGCATAATTGTTGGACCAAAATTCCGTCAGTCATATAACTGTCGGCATAAGTTATAACAGATAATATTGGTTGATGGTTATAAATAAGCTTACCAGAAATCAAAAGCATATTATATTATTTCTGGATTTTTGGTAATCAAACACCACTACCGAACGTACATAATTACTGTATCCTTGTGATCCACTCTGGTGTCAAAACGAACTTGATATCCAACCCGATGACCCAATTCAGTCTCAAATTCATCAGCCACTCTTCTTGCGACGGATTTTGCAGAGATTCGCCGCGGTTGAGTACATACAATCTTCTTTCCTCGCCCGTAGCCAGCCTCGAATAAATACTGGGTAATTTGGGTCGTTTTTCCTGACCCCGTCTCCCCCAGAACAACCACTACTTGATTGTGTTTCACCAGCTGAATAAAATGTAGTAGTAATTAATACATTAACAAATGTCCGGGCACCAATTTAAAATAAAATGGACTGACTATATTACAATTAATATTCTGCTTGTATTTGTAGTATTACGTGAAGCAGCTGATCCCGGCTCCCGTAAATTGGGAGCGTTGACCTAAATGTCGCATAAATTGATCTGATTCGTGTCAATTCTTGTCGCTTAATAATATCCTGCATCTCTATTTGCCTTTTTCTAGCATAAGCTTCCCGAATTTCACGATCTCTTTTTTGATTGGCCAGGTCCAGAGCAAGAAGCGTAAGATTCTGATTGACTGGAGCTAAATAAATATATAAAATAGAAGCAAATTGTATTTGAGCAAAACGATTTTCACACAATGCGAGTGCCAAATGCCGATAAAATTACAAGGACCTTACCATTACCAAGAATGCCCAAGCCAAAAGGGTTACGGTGGGGTTTTGCTGCTGCCGGCATAGGCAAGAGCCGGGCAACTTCTTTTTCATTTATTGTATTTTCATTTTCTTCATTCTCAAATACATTTCTTATTACGCTTTCCAAAATATACCGGGCATCTTCTGAAAGGGATCTGTTGGCTACCTCCTCCAATAATTCAAAGAGATCAGGTAAATTGGTATATTGCGCTTTACTATAAGTTGACTTTTCCATTTTTGATTTCTGTGGCTGCTTTGATGCTGGACTGTGGAATTCTAAATTATTGCATATCATTATTTATGGTATATGTACTAAACTACATGTAAGTCGGAAAACAGTTTGCAAACTAAGTTTCCCTCTTATTGACTTTGAGTAATGGTAAATCTCTTTGTAATGGAAATTTGAACACAATTGGAGGTGCCCAGTCGCTGGAATCGGTGGAATCGGTGGAAATCCCCGAAATCTGGGGTCGCACAGCAACCATACAGTGCGGGAGATCATCACTGAGGACTAAATCCCCATCGTAAGGGGTCGCACAACAGCCCTCAGTGCGCGAGATCATCACGAACAATTAAATCCCCTTGGAAAGGGGTCGCACAACAGCCCCTCAGTGCGCGAGATCATCACGGACAATTAAATCCCCATGGTTAGGGGTCGCACAGCAGCCCCTCAGTGCGCGAGATCAGCACTGATGATCAAATCCCCATGCCATGC
>JAAXYW010000688.1:0-31602 GCA_036851895.1 Orthonychiurus folsomi | reverse complement strand
ATGACACTGTCCACTGCGAGAAATATGTAATCGTGTAAGTCTGTCCAGGTCATTATTGAGTGCGATATGACCTCTCCTTTGCTGCTAATAAGTTCACAAACCCCGGCTGACCGACCACGCCGAACGGTCCTCTTAAGTACCACAACCTTTGCGTTAATCCGAATCAACTAGAGCGCACGTGCTTTTAATTCTCAACCCCAGACTGAAACTTATGCCTAAATTTTTACTTGGCTTAAGCCTTCGTTGATAGTTTTTAATTATTGTCGTTCCTTTTTGCAAAATTTGAGTGGTCCGAATTTACTTTTTATACTTTCAGCCACCCGCCCTTAGACTTTCCCGGCGTTTCCTCCCATTGGCTTCGAAAAAAAACAGAAGCACATGGCCAAGCATCAAAACCTACACTAAATGGATAAACGCGAAAAACTCCTTCCGCCTATTTTGTACTGCCCAATTTTCCAGCACAAAAAGATTTAGCGTGCGCAAAGCTCCGTCATTCATGCTAGTAATCATTTACGCACTGGAATCAGGTGCAAATACTCACACTTCGTAATAGTGTCAGTCAGTTCTAATCTATTTACAAGGAACATGTAGACTTTTGTTTTAAGTTGACTGACCCAAGTTCAAAATTTATACACCTTGATTGCAAAATTAGTGGTGCTGGTACTAAGAAAAGCAGGACAATACGAATTTTAAGAGGAATAAATTCATTTCTGTTTGTTGGTAAGTGGGAAAGTGATTTGTTCCGCCTCCGGAATAAAGATCAAGGTGACTAGATTTATACTCGGCATTCCTCGGTCTCGGTAGTAAGGCTTAATTTATTCGGTCCCTGAATCGGGGGAGTGGAAATGGCGGCCCAAGACACGGAAACCAATCGGAAAACCTTGAATGCGCTGGAATTCACGGAAAGTCAGCCCAAACTTGTTTCGTCTGAAAAATCACTCCCCAGTTTGGGTTTGGATGATCCGGGTGGTGTGAACACTGGTCAAACAACTGGAAAAGGTAGAAGAGAATCACCCTGCAAAAACCCCCTTCTTAAAATGGACAGTGGTTCGCCAAAGTCGCCCAAAGGGATCTCTGATTTTCTGGGCCTTCCCTCGCCAATCATCACACGCCGAAATCGCACCAATTCCACGTATGTAAAAAAAAGTTTTTGATTTTGTAACATTTTCTGTAGCCCTTATATGTAATCATGTTTGGATGTGTTCGATGTTAGTTTTGCATTTTGAACGCTGAGTATAGATACTTTTGACAAGACCATTCTGCCTTGCAGTTGCATTATTGGTGTATATTGAGTTTAAGTCGAAGAGATCGAATCAAGATATTGTTGCCATTATTAACAATCTACGCAAACAACGTGATTAAACACACGTTCATTCATTTTTAGAACGCAGCGAATGCCCTGCTTCTTTAAGGCGTTGGCTGACGATCGCTTATAAAGATTTAGGTACTCACTCAGTCACCATGCGTGGCATTGCTTACTAAGGAAAATCATACTTGAGTCTTAACTTAACGTTAATAGAGCTAACACACATTACAGTGAAGTGTGACATGCTTAAGAAATTCTGTTCCTCTCCTCAAGTACTTCCGCAGTAGGAACCGATATGAATGCAAATACGAATTCCAATAAGCTAAAGCATATCCGCAGTCAGTTTGAAACTGTAGGGCCCATATGCATTAAATACATTGCGTAATGTTTTCCAAAATAATACCCGAAATAACATGTCAAATGGAAGGGCCCTCCAGATTAAATTGGTTTTCAATTTAGAAATGATATGTGACAGGTTCCTGCGTCAAATGCTTGCTTGGCGCAAGAGGCATTATACTTTTCTTGCCTGCGTGCCTTGTGCCATGCAATTAAATCAATTCAGAAGTACTCTGAAACTAAATGCATGGTACATATGGCACAGAATATGATTACGATTGCTACACCATACCAGTTCATATAGTCGAATGTGATGGCTTATAGGAGGAGCATAACTGATATGAAGAATACTAATAATGTGCACATTGCACTTTTCGTGATTAGACTTAAACACTGAGAATCGTTTCTTTCCATGTTTGCAGATACGAACGAGCGTTGGTCAACCCAATTGAAAAGGGCAGGATCCGCTACTTTTGCAGAACCAAGGGTCACGGATTTATTGTGAATGATCGCGGTGGCGAAGATGTGTTTGTTCATGTTTCTGAGTACGTTTAAATATAGCAATGTCATTCCGTGACTTTGTCGAGTTAAAACATTCTTTGAATAATTTGTCGTTATTAGTATTGAAGGAGAATACGTTCCACTGGAAGGGGATGTCGTGTCCTATCGTCTGTGCCCAATTCCGCCAAAATTAGAGAAGTTTCAGGCAATTCATGTGCAGATAATTCACTTCGCTCCTGATGTCCACATCAGGTGGGATGCTCCAGTGGAAGAGGTGGAGAGAGCAGAGTAAGTTGATTGAATTAGTTTGGTAATGGTATTAAGGCCACAATATTTGACAAGAATTTAAGTCACCATTCTTTGTTTTAACAAGAAGCAGCCAGTAAGGATTATCTGTATATGCGGTAATTCAGTCAATTTTGCATGTCAGCAAAGTCATGTCTTTCTGCTTCAATCATTGTTTTAACAAGCGTCTTTAGTAGTTTAAAACACGTCTTCTGATAAGGATGTATTTTACAGTGTCGATTGTACATCTGTTCCGGACAATCTCGTGACTTAGACCTCTCTTTCTGACAAAAGCCAACGCCAACCGCCAACACTGCTCTGTAACTTGAAGATATGATTATTCATTTCCACACCAATGATTATATATAAGTTAATCACTAAATTACTAAATTTGAAATCCACTGATATTGATAATAAATATGCTAGTTAAATCATTTATTTTAACGATTTCTCCGTAGAATTTACAATGCTACCTGAGATTACACATATAGAGATATTTCCTATTTTTCTCATACTCGAACGACTTCTACATTCGTGAGTGGTCCAATTGGACTAACAGTAATTTTAAGGTGAAGCACCAGGAGAACTAACAAAATTAAGTAATATATTTAGTAGCCGCAAATTAATGTGTAGTTTGTAGTATTGTAGGATTAATTTTCAAATATATTAAACACTTTTAGAAATTATGATGAACCACAAAAAGCGATACGAATGATCCTTGTTTATTTTTGGTGTAGTACTAGTTCATTTAGGAGCTTTTCCAAAGCAAAATACCCAATGTCCCTGCGAAGAACATGTAAAGCAAGTGATTGGTTTGATAGGCAACATCAAATCCAAAATCACAGCCGACAATCACATGCCAGAACGGCCCGTACACCTTGTCCATCTCTTCTTTAATTGCCTTGCACGCTTTCTTTTCGCCAAAATTAAAATAAATTAAAATCATATTTATATTATTCCTTCTTTTACAAGTGAGCTTACCCCTGAGTCTGCAATATACCTCTCCACGACCCCAGTCACAAGATCTATTATTTCTGACTTTGTATCTTGTGGAATATCTGCAAACTATGTATCACGACCATTATAATAAAGCTAACCCAATTTTTTTAAAATTAATAATCGGATTCGGAGTTCTCTTGAGCACCTACCCGAATCAATGGATATGTTGGAACGCTCTTCTTGTCTTCCGTCTCTTTTTTGCCTTCACCTTCAGGGGTATCTCTTTTGCGGGGCATATTTTTTAGTTTGCTACTTAATTTCCTTTAAAAAGCAAGCAAATAATTAGTTTACAAGGATCAATAATACACAAAACTTGATTTCAATTAAGTATGGTTCTCCATATCGATTTATTGAACAAACGCCCGGCACCTTGAAACACAGACCTCAAGCTACTGAAGCATGGACCCGCCTTCGCTTTAAAAATAATTTAATAAAACTAAAAATAAAGCAAACTGAAAACGAATTCTGAATTTATCTCAATCCGTGAATTGTGAGCATGCCATGTCCTCAGGAATCACCAAATTATTCTTTTGAGGGTCCTGTTGAAAAATAGTACATGCATAAAGGTTAAAAGCAGTCCGGACTCCGGACCTTAATACATCTTTTTTTTTGCTGTGGCATTACCATTCCTTCGTCATTTTCGTTGTGGTCCAACAGAATCAAAAATTGGTCGTTCTCGTAAGTTGGAAAGAAGTATCTTGAAAAAATAAAATAATAATAATATAACTATGCTTATCTTTTGAATGGGTTTTGATAGTTTTGACAAATCATTATAATTACTCTGGTTGATTCCAAACATCGAATGGTGGGAACTCATGATTGTCCTTAAAATGATGCCTAACGTGACTTATCAAGGAGCCTTTTTCTAGAAACTTCATGCTGCAGTAGAAGCAAGTGCTTTGGTGAATGCTTCTCCTTATAAAGTTAACAAGCTTGACCTGTAATAGAAACAATATATTATAGACAAAATGTATATGGCTTACATATTCTCGAAAATAAATGCCACACCTTCTGGTAGAAATCAAAATTGCACACAGTGTTCTCAAAATCAAAACTGTGCTCGGTTACCATATGAGATAATATGAATTCAAACTTTGTAGACTGGTATGAGCAAAGGAGACAAACGACACTCGTAGTAGATTCGTTCTTTTCAATCCATTCAGTTTCATTACGGTCATCTTCAGGTTCCTCTTCCTTAAACATAATATAGGTTTAATCTAGCTTCCAGCAAGCAATACTGGCAGATTTGTGAAGGTCGCGTGCTTACCTCAAATGTTTTCCAATTCTTCCCAGGCTCTAAATAATTGATCAAATAGAAGCGATCGTACACAGGATTGGCAGGATTAATTTTTTTGTGCATTTTCTTCCGCATGTGTTCTCTCATAACGGTTTTATCTTTAAACGTTTTCCCACAATATATACAAATTTGGCTAAAGCACAGAGTAATTTATAAAGCAGAATTAATCAGATGAACTTTTCAACTTCTCAGTCGTCAATAAACAAAACAAAAATATACCTGTTCAGACTATTATTCAAGCAAGTCAGCAATTCGTCGACGAAAACCAAGTTATCCGGCTGTCCCATATAAAAGCAATGATCTGTAGCCATATGTTCAAACAAATTTGTTCTATTTATGGTCAGAACTAATTTGCAAAACAAGCATTGTCTGGAGAAGTCAGTCTGCTCTCTTTCCAAACGATTCACTTCGATTGCATTTTCCTAAATTACGAAAATGCCAATTTAGTAATGTCGCTCGATACGTAAAACAAGTTAAATTACTAACTAAGCGCTCCGCCCACAACTTGTTTCGCAGCTCCTTATCTTCTGGGAGTACATCAGAAATCATAAAATATTTCACGCGTGTTTCGGTAATTTCGCCTTGAGGTGCTTTGGAATGCGAGATTCCCAGAGATTCGGAGTCGGTCATGGGTTCGTCCATCCAAAATGCCGAGCACAAATCCTCAATCGGGCAAACAATAAACCGTTCCTTCAAATGGATTAAATACCTAAAATGATTAACATAGTTGATACTTTAAGCATATAAACTATGGTTATTAGAATTGTTTAGAAATATCCAACCGACCGGTGTAAGTCTGCAATGTGTCCAATATCGCCGATTACAAAATTGTGCACCACAAGTAAATGTTTCAGAACTTCATCACGACCTTCCTTGCTATTCACTGATACAAACTCACTGGAACAATCCGCGAATGGGCAGTACACTTTTAAATTCGTACAGAAAACTTTTTGTGTAAGTTTGTGAATCGTCGAATTCGTGACCGCAGTTGTAGATTCAGCAATTCCAGACTCCTCTAAACAAAATGTCAAGGCCTCCAAAATTGGTTCTGACGACGTTCATCGCCATTGTTGCTTTTGAAAACGTCGGTTCCAGCGGAAGGAAACCGAAAGGAAAAAGGAAGCAGATATGCAGATACTTTTTCTCAAGACACGGCACGGGAAATTCTAGAAACCAATTCAAGTACGAATTCCGAACTACCCGCCCAGAATTTGAGGTTGCATCGCAAACTATACTACCTGCAAGCCATCTGTAAATTATATATATTTCAATATATACGCTTGGGTTTTAATAGAAAGTACATTAAATTCCAAAAGACACATTTTTTTATTTAATCCAAAATCCAATATCCAAGTCATAGCGTTGCGTTGCGTTGTTGACATGTTAGGTCACTCACTCTACAAGAAAACGCGCTTTGCAGCTTTCAAATACTGGGTGGGCCGTGCGCATGCGCGTGGCAATAAATTTGAAATAGCATTTTATTACTAGAAATAGAAACGCCTTCATGGAACCAAACGGAAAAAGTACATCACAGACACAAGTCGGATTCTAGTTGAACAAAAATCGTAATATTGCTAATCCGCTTAAAGTGAAAAGATTTTAATTTGCAATGTAATTTGAATCTTAAATTGTGAAACTTGCAAGCGCAATTGGCAAATTGCAATGGATAAATCAGCAGGGTTTAAGAGAAGATATTTTCAGGCTTTGATGGTCGGCTTCCAATTTCTCCTGAATGTTGAATTGTCAAGTGGATTGATGGAGTTTCGCAAACCAGGTACTGAAGCTTAACTCTGGAACTAATAGGAAGACTAGCTATAAGGTGGTTTGAATTCGAAATGGTTGACGCTTTTGTTTTAAATCCTAGCGTAGTTTTGTAATTAAATTTTTTCTTACTTGGATTTTCTATCCAAGTAAGGTGTGTGGTCGTGGTGTGTAGCCATGCCAGGATTAGAATTGGTTGAGATCTGTGTGAGTGAAGTGCTATAAATGTTTCCTCAGAAATTTTCATCTGGAATAAGGATTCTTCCGACTATCACCCGTATCAGATATTGTCAAAACGAGATAAAATGTTTTCTGAATATGTATTCTTCCGAAAAGCATCCAACTTGAGGGTAAGACTTTTGGTTTTGAATAGAATTGCATGATCACTAGTATATTGTAGCTGGCTTCCCGCTTTTGGGTCTACTATATTCAGCTTATGTATTGTTTGCAGGAAGTGCGTATGATTTTGTACGACCCATCGTTACCGGACCCGGACCCCTCGACTGGAAAAAATTCAACTGAAGAGGAAACATTTGACAAATTGCTTCAAGAACAGAATCAAGCCAAGGAATATTATTGGGCGTTTTACAAGTAAATAATTACAAATAGAAATTTGTTAATAGTATCTTATTGAACAGTGAACAAAACTAATTTATTTTGTGGATTTTACAGCGCATCCGGGGCATTGCCCTCACTAGTAGTTTATAATACAACACATCGCGTCCAATTTCGTTCCTACATTGAACCAAATGATATTGTCCAATACTACTTCTGGCATCCATCCTCATCGTAAGAATACATATCTCATTAATGCCAATACCACTAATAGGACGGCAATACTATTAGTAGGAGTACTCGTAATGTCGCGATGTTGTGTTGGTGAACTGTTGGCGAACGAAGTTTCTTCTCCGACTTTTTGAATATTAACTTGGTTGATTACTGTGAAGGGCGGTTTTTTGTTCTGTTCAAACAATTTTGTTTTTGATACTACGACCACTGAAATTATTTGCGGCCTCGTGTTGAGTGTACCTCTTAAACATTTGTTAATTCAAGGCCTACATAATTGTTTATGTATGCGGTCCGGTAATCATAATTAGCGCTTAACCATGTGCCCGGGCGTTGACGGTGTCGAGGATGGAAAATTCGGGGAAGAAATCTCGTGGGGAAGAAAACTCATAAAATAGCACAAGCACTTTTTAACCTGCTCTATAATCTAAATAAAAGGTTCCTTGGGAATCGTGCTGTTCCACCGTATGAAATCATAATTGATATGCCAAGCAACTCCAAAGGATTGCGCACTAAACGAGTTTTGATTTTCCAATTCACGTGTAAGTATTGCAAAGGTTTATTTTTATCACAATGTTTGCTTATAACTTTTTCTTCTAAGGGGCGCTATTTTTCTGGAGACTCAGTTTTGATGATGATGTAACATGGAAGGAAATAGAGGCCGAAGACAACAATGGAAAAGTTCCAAAACCATCTCAATTTGAGGTTTTGAAAAATCCTTGCATTCCTGATATGTGTAAGTGTGTGAGGGTTGAGGTGAGGGTGGTTTTAAAATGAAGCTGCCAGACTGTAGCCAATTTAACGCAATTCATTTAACTGGAGTTCATTTAATATAACTCCGTAACACAGTGAATTAACTATTTATATGGTTGAAATCAGGAATGAAAAGTCATTTAAAGAGGAAACACTACAAGTATTTATGCTCAAACACAGTAATTAAATTGTTTTATTACAGTTGTATTTTCGCACATCAACGTTAATCCGGCTGGCATAAATCATGTGTATATAATTGTTCCACTCGTGAATGAGGGAATTTGGACTAATTTAACGTCCAGTTTCTGTGTTGGAATGGGAAATGCCAGCGATGCAGGTTAAATATAAAACATAGCACTTATGCACCAAATAATAGCTTAATAATTTTACATTGCAGAGTGTGGGAGCGTTGGACAAGTACTTCTTACTAACGACCACATACTTGGAATGTCAGATTTAGGACTCTTCGTATCCTCACCACTTAATTTGGAAACATCGCGTATGACAGGGGAACCAGCGATACCCCCTGTTTTATCGTTTCACTTGGTTAACCCGTGTAGCGAATTCAAAAGCTTCATCAGGTGCTTTCATGTATGACAACGAGTTAAGCATAATTATTACGTCATCTTTAAATACCAAAAATTTATTCTTTCGCAGTCCCGATCTGACTCAGAAAAAACTACAAATGTTAATAAGACGAGGCTCCGCATGCATTTCCTTCCCGTTTGCCATCTGTATCAAACGCCAAAGTTTTGTAACTATATGTGATCTCATGCATAACATTCTAATTTAACTAATGTCACTATTCTTTTTTAGTGGATCTCGTCATTCTTGAAATTAGACACGACGATATAGAAGCAGAGATGGAGATGAATAATACATCAAATTCAACAGCATCAGGCAATAATACTTCAAATTCATCAGCATCCGGCAATAATACGTCAAATTCATCAGCATCAGGCAATAATACTATGAACAGCACCGGCAAGTACATAACAGTTCTCTACGCAGCAGCACCGTACACGAAATGGAAAGTTCTAATCAAATCAGTCGCTCATTACAAATCATTCGAGATTACGGATTTCTATGGGATATTTTACCACCATCAGTTGGACCAATTTGATATGGTCATCGGATATAATAATAAAGTTCGTATAAAGAGTTCAAATGTTATTTGTTTCATAAGTGGTCATCTGAGTCACACGAACTTATTGAGCCTATTGAGTTAATGATGTGATCATTTCATAAATTTCAGAATGAGACACGAAATGTCCGTATCGTACTCCCCACCCCAAAGCCAGACGTCCATTACGACACTTCAAATTTCGGTGATGAATTCACAAAATTTGAGTTTCCTCCAGGTCATGAACTCAGAGCACTACAAGTATTTCCTGTTTCAATGGATGTGTTTTATTTGGGGAATCAGGTCCTTTTCATTTTCTTTCAATTCCAACAAAACAATTTTTCTAGAATACAATCCTGATATTTAATTCATTTGCAGTTGCACATTGCTGAGTCAGGAGGAATCAAAATTTATCTATCCGTAACTAATATAATCTAATAGAATAAAATTCATTATTTTACTACATTGTAATTTTATTTCATTAAATAATTGCTGCAGGTATCCACATTTGGTGGACCCGATGATTATTTGGAGTACTGCAGCTTCAATCATCCAGACAGAGCTTGTTAGTTTCTAATATATTTAATAGAAACTAACATTATTATCTATTATTTCTAATAATTTTGGCATTTTCACCTTATCCAGTTATTTGTGTCAACGAAGGGCACGATACTCTGCTACTTGGAAAAATTGCGGTAAGATGCATATTATGCCTACACTTGTTGCGTTCCAGCGTTTAATACACTAATTTAATAAATTTTCAGACCCGTTTCGGAATGAGAGAAGTGGACCCAGCAAAAATTGATGCAATCAAAAGAATTTCTGAAGATGAAGGATGGATTGACAAAGTGCCTGATTCAGGTGGATCAACCAGTGATACAGCAACTATAGGAGCAATTGAAAAAGCGAATGAGCATAAACTAGCTCAGGCATTCAAAAATGCTTACTTCACTGTTTCTTACGCTGGTACAATACAAATGTGGTACTTGGAAGGTCTCAAATTTGAGGACGATCAAAACAAGGGCAATTCCAGTCATGGACATAATCCGCCTCACCCAAAGCGGTTCTCTATTCAAGACGAGGATTTGGTTGGATTCAAAGTAGAGAGTAGAACTTCCAATAAGAAAAATGATTCTGGCCAGGATGACGAGGATGAACCGCAAAAAATTAGTGTAGCAACATTTCCTGCTTACGGATTCGCTGTTTGTTAAAATTAGCGCTTAGTTTTTTTGTTGCATTGCCATATATGCATTTTTTTAAATTCCCAGCTCCAAACGGAACAATCTCACGGGCCTTTGGTTCCATTCTTCAGCGTAAGTTTTTTCTACACTCCTGCGATCATTATAAAGCACCTTTTCAGTATTCATATAAATAATGTAATGCTTTAATATATATATTATCATCATCATGAAATGTTCATGGAAAAACGTATTTACATCTAGGATTCGATCTCGGTGATGCTGTTTCAGGCATTTGTGGGTTCCACTGATGAAGTAGAGCTGGACAAATCTAAATATCGTTATTTGAGTGAAGTAAATGTTGGCAACAACATTCGCTGCTTAGATAGGAAAGCCAGAGCGTAAGCCACAGTATTTACAGGGGGTAGAATTCATTTTACAATTTGTTCAATTTTTAACGTACTTTTACCGTGCTATTTGCCATCTATTATTTCTGTAGCGACCCTAAAGCCTTGGAAGCTAAGTACAATTGCGAATTGTACATTCGACATTTGAAACCTTTGCGCTACAGAAATGACGAAAATAAAGTTGAAGAGCGTAATTTCATTAACAAATTTAACAATAGTTTATCAATTTACTATGGTGGTGGAAATCATTTCCAGGCATGCCCGGATTCAGAACAGCCATATATGCATTTGTAGTTCAACCTATCCCCATGATTGTGTTTACGTGTAAGTTGGAGTTCACAGTTGAAATGATGAGTAATAACGTAAAGTTTACAGGTAAGTGTCGTGTTACTCATCTGATAACCATTTCATGAAGTGGCCACATGGTTTACACATTTTTTTAAAAAATATCAATATTTGGTCTTTCAGCGGGGTGTGAGTGCTTTAAATCAGAACATGTGTGGTTGGACGCTCTATATTCCTGGAGTATTCAGTGTTTTGATTGAGACGACAGATAATTGTGCGGAGGGAATCAGCACAGCGAAAGCAAATGACGAAGAGCACTATGAAATTAAAGAAAATGAATCTTATCTTGTTGATATGAGTACGCCGGAGTACAAGAAGGCAAAGCTAGAGGAAGCCAGTACTGCTAGTAATAATAGCAGCACCAGTAGCTCGTCAAATACTACTGCTAATATTACAGCACGATTGACTACTCCTCCATCGAATGTTGACAATCCTAGCCGTAGTGCCTGGGTCGTAGAAGAAGGTCATTGCATTTATCAATTATCTCTCCAGGATAATCCTCTTCTAAAAAGCAGCGGAGGACACATTTTTCTGGATTTGCAGGACTCCGTTACGTTTGATGTAAAACTCGAGGCACAAGATCAGAGTAGGTTCATTTAAGCTCTATTCTTAGTGGGAACCCAAAGTTAGAGTGCTTATCTCATTTCAACAGAGGCGCAGGTTGGCCTGCAAATGCCATTGCTCTTGGTCAGCAACACAAATCCCCGACTTATAATCGTGGACACCAACTACGCTCGTTTTCTAAAGCATCAACTTGTTGAAGTCGGAATTAGGCCAACTGGGTTCGGAGTTGGAACAACAACACTGGTGGTCCGAACTCTCATTTGTTCCAATAGGTATTCCTATTCAAATAAAGGTGTAATTGTAATGAGATGAATGATGTAACAACGAAACTCTACTAAAATTGTTAATAATTTTAGATGCGCTCAGCCGTGCTCATTCACGTTCATAATACAGGTTACGCCCAAAGAAGGACGCAGACTGCGAATTCAATACCCGTAAGTGTATAATAGCGAATTGACTTAAGTAATCCAAACTGATTTTTTTAGTCCGTTACCACACCGCTTATGCGTGCGAACGCATTTGTTTTTAGACATATAATTTATTAGGATGACTGGGCCAGTACAATCCAAATGCATTTTAAATTTGAGCATTTAAGCCAATTTACACTTTTTTTCTTGGCCAAAATCGCGCCTAAATATCTGAGAATATCATTCTTTCCTTATGTTAATTGCCAATCGATCTTATTTGTGTTTTTTCTCAATCAACAGGATTATAAGAGGGGAAGGTGATCCAGGTCCTGAAGTAGATCCCATTGGCCCACTATCGAACTACTACGATATTCCTGTGAGTAGTACTATAGCAAAAAGAAAACAAGTATGTCCTCTTGCATGGCATAATTGTTATAAGTCTCCCACCTTCTTGCGCAGGTTAATTACAGGCCACCGTCGAAGAGAGGAGTTGATATTCCACTGAGTGAGAATGTGTACAATTCTGATCCATCTAAACCTCAATTTAAGGCGTATTATCGGATAAGCAGGGAAACTAGTAATCATGCATTATAACAAATAAGTTGAAAAATTAAGGGATAAAGCTGGCTGATTTTGAATCTAACATAAATTTTGTATGATTTTATTAGGTGTGTATAAGAAATGTGCCCTGAAGGAAACCCGAGAAGAATGCGAATGCACAAAAGAAGATATTTGGAACGATGATCCCTTCTTCTCTGACTGCAGGGAAAAGGTATATATTTGTTTTGCATTTTTAAAGTGGTACATTTGTTGTGCCTCGCTCTAAAATCCAGTCTGAACTAAGCCACCCATTTGTTTTATGCATTATTACATTAGGCATTCCGTGTAAGACGTGCAAAGGAAGTACATATAAAAGGTAGCAGCTACAGAAAGTAAAATAGTTATTTGAATACTAAAACTTAAATTTGTTACTAGTTTTGTATCCACCAATTATGAAAGTGGCTGATCAAAACAAAAAATTTTACCTGGCACGGCAACATTTGTCCGTATCCTTGACAGAAGTTAATGGAAGGGAAGAATACAGCGTTGGAAGTAAGCTTAAGTCATTAATTTGACTCCTTGTGGAACTGAGAGCGGAAATGCGATAATTCCAAAAATACGTGACAAGAAAATAAAAACAATTTGTTTTTGCTTCAATTTAGCTAAGAATGATGAGTACTTAAAAGAAATCAACGGGGACAAGCATTTAAACAGTGGTCACAGGTTTTACAATGCAGATGATCTTCGCATTACTTGCTACGGAACCGGGCTTTTCCACTTTAAGGTTTCCTTGGGGGATTTCGACAGTTTTGGACAAGTTACGGGTTACTTTATTGTGAGGATTTTCGTCATATGCGGTTTCAACATGTAGAATATGTTAATTATTACACTTTATATAATTTCAGTTTTACTCGGTGGAATACGGCCTACATGATGTAACGTTACTCATAGTCATGTTCGTTGTGTTAACATTGTGCTTTCTTTTACTTTTCTGTGGATTTGTGCGAGTACGAAGACGCCTAGTGACCCACCTGCCAGTCCATGGAGATGTGGTTAAACTCCTACGAGAGGGTGATTTATTAACCAATAAGCCAAACATTGTTCCCCAACTTCGTTTGTCTGTTTTACGTTTTATTAATGGTAATGATTTTCAACTCATTCTAGGTCAAATAGGCGGCTCTTCAGCGAAAAAGATGGGTTGAAGAATTTTGGAAACAGATTTTCATGTTAATAAAATTTAATTTATAATAGCCGCGCCGTAATAAAAGATGGAATCGTCTCTTGAAATTTTGAGTGCGAGTATCTATTTAATAAAACATCTGTGCTTGAAATATATTGGCGACGTGAATGCAGCTGGGAAGCTAGACATTCTAAAAGGTAGAAGGCAAGGAATTCCAACTAAAGTCAAGTAGTATTGCTTGTAGTGTCCAAGATTCATAACAATTATTAGGTTCAGGTATTGTAAATTACTACCTATATATTATATTATTTGTTTAGTATTCGAAGTTCATCCATTAAATATTGGGAAAACAATACAAATTGAATCACAAGGAATCGATCATAAAGGGTAATATAATCGTTATATATTTTAATTTATATATCTTTGCAGGCTTTGAGTCTAGATAAAGCTCTACTATTTTGTAGTAGAATCTGTAAAATGTAAAACTGTGCTTGCTTTTAGTCTAAGTTCTTGAGCTGTCACCAGACATTTTCGGAGCTAGTATAAAAACACTTGACATAAATATTCCACATCCAGCCACCAGAAAAGAGAAGTAGCTAGTCCCAGTCATGTCGTATATCACACCTGCTAAAACGGGCCCCACAAGATTCCCCAATCCTTGCACCAATAGCAGAAGGCCATATGCGGATGTGAATCGCTCAAGACTCACCACCTGCAAATTTATCAGATTTTTTGATAATCTAATCTTGAACAGAGTGTGACCAGTACTTTATTTGAACATTTGCAGAGGGCTGCCAGAACGCTTAAAGTAAAATTGGCCAAGAAATGTGCGCAGATGATGGTTTGAAAAAATCTGAGAAAAATAATAATGTGCATCAAGCAGCAGGAAACCTTGAAAAATGCACGAACTGGAGTAGCTGCAGTTAAGCGTTTATGTCAAAGGTCAAAATTGATTTGAAAGCTTTGATTTGGATAAAGAGCTTTGTCGGGATGCCAAATTTTCCAGAACATTGTAGGATACTTTGGAACCCGTACATTTTGCGAGCCAATAAATTCTATGTAGCAGGTTACATCTAGTCTCTACGAATTAATTAGGTTATGACAAAGCTAATGCCAGATTCCGCAACTTTTTCCGCGTCGGAATATTAACCCTTCAAATGCAAAAATGTGGAAAGCCCCTGGAATGATGCTGCAAGTAACAAAGCATCAAAACTGACCTGCACCAATATTACAGAAGTCAATGAGTAGTTTGCTGCAATGGTCATGCCAAAAATCCCACACCCCAAGGCAAGCGTAGGATAATTCCAAGACATGAGAGTCGGGATGAGTATTGAAATACCTCCACAAACCGCCATGCAAATTCCATACACGACTGTCAAATTCGCCCACTGCTTATCTCCAATATAACCCAGCATCACCTTTTTTCAAAGCAAAAGTTCACGGAAATCAGTTTCACTTATAAATAATTACACTTCAAAAAATCTTTGACTCACATTTCCCACCGTGTTACAAATCCCAACAATGGAAAGTAAAAATGAGGATTTTTCCTCCGAGTATCCCATCTTGACTGCGGCGTCTTGCAAGAACATATATGGTACGTCATACCTGTCATTTTTAAATTGAAAAGTATCAAGAACTTGTCAGATGGGATTTGACTGAACGGAAAAGATGTTCGTATAAAGTGCACATACCACATGTAGAGTAGAAAATTGGAAAGGGTGAAAAGAAGGAATCGACTGTTTGACAAATGTTTCCATTCACGGGCTTCTCGAAACCAACTGAAGACGTCAGACATGACCGCTTTCCATTCCTGAGGGTAAAAACACGATTACCTTAGTATTGATTTATTCCCCAGAGAATTCAAGTCAGTCAAACGTACGTGTGAACTTCTGTCATCAGTTGTTGCAACTGAAATTATGTCTGGACAAGAAGACGCTGGGCGCAGACGGTACCGTTTGAGAGACAGCACAGCACCTCTGTAGGTCAGGGAATGACGATGGAGCCCAACACCAGGACTGCAACTAAAAGTAATTTAATTTTTAGGTAATCCGCGCGGTTCGAAATATGATTGTGTTACAACGGCATGCCGTACTTTGCGGTATGATTCACTACATAATTCCTCATCGCTGACTTTGAAGTCCCAATATAAGATATGGGATTTGGAGTGCCTGGAATTGGATTTCCAGTTTGTGTCATTGAACTAATAACTGTGTCTGATGTCCCTGTCCTTCTAGGACTCAAAATGATGGTACAACTTGGGTTGACAGTAGTCGGTGCCGAATTGTTATTGACATTTACGGAAACTGTCGCGGAATTGCTTCTCACGCTTGGACTTGCATGAAGCTGTGAGCTTTTCATTGAAGAATGTAGTTTCTCCTTTTCTTGTTCCAGAACAAAAGTCGGGATGCAGACTGCAGAATTGCAAAGCCTTTTTGCACCCATTGTCAGTTCAACTGGTTCAAGATCAACACTAGCGGGACGTCTGAAAATCAAATAACCTTGAACTGTCAAACTTTTTGGAATATAATCACTGCATGTGCTGCAGAAATACGGCTGAGCCAGGCCATCATCATTCACGAACGCGAGCAAAACTAAAGTGTTGAAATCGATCCTTCACTAGGGCGAGTACGGCTTATATCAAAACTACAAGTAAAATCGGAACTTACGGCGATTTGTGCATTTTCTTGGTCCATTCCAAATCTCGCATAAGTACTCCACAAATACACAAATTCAAAAAGGCTCCTGCCAACAGGAGAATGGCGTCGCGCCAACCATACTCGTCTGTAAAAAAAATTACCGAGTTCTAATTAACAGTAAACATAACTTTTGAAATATTCTTACCAATTAAGAACTGGGTCAATGGAGCAAAAATAAACGTTCCGATTCCTCCCCCACAAACAGACAGCCCTGTCGCCAAAGACCTTCTTCGTTCGAAGTAATAAGCTACGATCACCACTGCAGCGACATAGCAAAGCGACAGCCCGAATCCCGTAATTATTCCAAATGTCAAATACAGCATCTCAATTGAAGCTGAAATTTTAAATTTTAATTGTAAATTCCAAAAATATACACCCCAACGTAGTAAAATCTGCAGTTCTTACTAGCAAATGAAGAAAGCACAAATCCAGTGGTAGCCAAAATGCTACCTGCCACCGTTACCTTACGGCAACCAAATCTATCAGTCAAGGATGAAGCAATCGGTCCAGACTAATAAAAAAATCCAACCCGAATTATGAATTACTTTGTGACAACTTTTTCCTACGCTTATAAAGCATGGCAAAACATCAACTTACCAAAAGTGGCATTGCTGCAAGTAAGCTACCAATCCATGCTGTTGCAGAATTGGACGTACGAAAATATTTTGCAAACTCCAAATAAAACACCCCGAATGAAAAGGTAATCCCTGTTAGTTAGAACAAATTCAAATTCATTGTCAAGATTTATGGACTAATCTTTCTAAAAGTGAAAATGGTATACCATCCGCAATTAGATTCACAAGAAAAGCAGCCCCGACAACGACCCACCTTCATAATTGAATTGAATTCATGAATTGAGCATATACAGTAGTTAACTGTAATATATGATATTCTATTTTACTGTAATCTACTCACCCCCAACCCCCATCCGGGGGTGCTCTTTCCAAAGTTGAAGAAGTGTCGGACCCATCAGTGTCAGTGGATTCGTGACGAAGTCTACCCCGTTTCTTACCAGAAGTGACCAAGACTGCTGGAATTCGACCCAGCAAAGCAGTTGCTGGAGAATGTGGATACTCTCCATCTGCCAATAAATTCCCGGTACTTTCTCTCCGTTTTGTAGGAATTTCATTTCGCTCCGAGGATTCGTCAAAACCAGTTTCTACGTTATTGAATGATTGGGTTGAGCTTGTAGCTCGTTTGGATTCCAAGGCCATGACATTTCTTGGCATTCCACAATAGACCAGCCTCTTTTTTCGTTAAAATCTGGAAATTCAAAAAAAACAGCTTGCTAAAGTCAGAGTTTTAGAGGAGTTCTTCATAACTGCGGGTTTATACCAGAAATCCGACTACTCAAGTTAGTCGATTTGATTTATCAAGCACTGCTTGTTCTAATTTATATTTTTAAATGTAATATTAACATGTGCAGTGATAGATTTGATAAAAAATATGAAAATGAGTAAAACTTAACGGAAATTGCAATGCACCAATCCACGCCGTTGAAAAACCACCCATGTCGATTGGCTATGAAATATACCATATACTGCTTTCATAAGCAACATAATCACATACCTCCACTGTTTTATGAATTGCCATATACTGCATTCTACGCATCTACAAATCTTTTATCTTTAATCAAAGAAAACTAGTAGGCGCGGAAGTATGAAAGACAATGCGGATCTGTATATCTGCAATATGCTAGTTTGAGCTAATGCTATCCCTAATTAGACCACAGCAGTTTCCAGTAGTCGATACTGGCTTATGTTTTACAACCAAATCCATGCGTACAAACCTCACACTTGATTAATTTCGATTGGATCTATGCATTTTGCATTGGATAATAAACAAATAGTTGAATTTTGGATTTAAAAACAAATGGATACAAACTATGGAATTTTGAACTTCAGATAAATATAATTCGGAGCTGTTTAGAGTGAGTTCAATTGTTAATGGAATTGTGTATAACATGTCCATCGGCAAAGGAACGAAACCTCCAACACAAGCAGATTAAGAAAACCTTGATGCTGTACATCTTCGAATGACATTGGCACCACGGAAAATCAAAACTCCATAAATGGGCATTAATTTTCACAGAATATTGGCGTCTGAATGTCGTCCAATTCTTACTGTGTAAGTCTGTAAGTGTAAGCAATGGAAAATAACTTATTTCGTTAGCGTTGCATTGCCCACTGCACTGTCACAACTAGCCACACAGGCAGATTGACGTAATTGGTGCAAGCAAAGCTTAAGTGATTTCGTATTTGATGCTTGAAATACTCAATTCCTCACGTTTTAAATTACATGTAAATATGGCTTTGTTTACATTGTCCAGCATAACTGCACAAAAGATAATACAAGACGCGCGTTGTTCTCCTCTCATAAACCCATCATCGACCCTTCAAATCATATTCCCGCTAGGAAGTACGTGCTTTCGAAGCAAACAATAAATCAGATTTTTATAACATTGCAACGCTCTGACGGGTCAATAATATTAATGTGTGTATAAAAAAAATAGTGGTCATCTCAGCAGCGGTCCGCGGTTATGATAAGCGACATTTAATTTGTTTTGGTTGCGTTAGTCAAGGCCTCGTTGTCTTAATTGGCCACAGATATAAATTTTGTCGTAGCATTTTTATTCCAAACTAAACATTTAGCTAAACATGTCAAATGAATTTTTCATTCCGGAAAGTTATAACTCATTCATCAGGATGCCAGAATCGCCTGAGTCTCGTTTACCAATGCCAAGCATGCCAAATATTATTTAACCAATTTTTATCAAAATTAGAAGCTTAAAACACAGAGTTGTTTATAAAAGTGTGCTTAGATTACTCACGCTTTGCTAGCCTGTACCTTGCACAAGCTCTTACGGACTATTGACGCACTTATTTACTTACATAACACAAGAAGAATGCATTGGTTTGCAGCTTGTCTTGGTGCATTATTATAGCGGAGCTATAAATTTTGTGTCGCTTACGAAAACAATCCATTTAAAATAAAATAAATTATAATAATACGTCGAACTGACGGGCGGGCGCCAGAAAATTCGGAAAGACGGCACCTTTAATTTACTGCTAGCGCAATGCAACATGCAAAGTGTACTAAAGCATAAAATTAAAGCTATTTAACTGCATCAAAAGATAAAATAATTAAGAAACACCCACCTTATACTAGATTGATAGTAACTAAAACGTTAAAATTGTGGATTTGACTGCTGCAAATGTGTTCCTTTCAAAAAAGTAAATAAAGCTGATATTCTGTACGCTGCAAAATGGAAAATGAGGAAATCAGTCGAAATGTGCCTAAATGTGGTCAAGGCCAGTATAATACTGAAAAAACAGTAAACTCTCACCTGCCTGTAGTTTAACCAGAAGCACGCAGCCAAAGTTTGGTGGTGCAGTGTGCAGTGTTGTACAAATTATTAAAGTGGCGGTGGCGGTAGTATTTATGTGAAGAACACAGTATAATTTCACTTTTAGTAATTTGTAATNAGTTCGGTGGTGCAGTGTGCAGTGTTGTACAAATTATTAAAGTGGCGGTGGCGGTAGTATTTATGTGAAGAACACAGTATAATTTCACTTTTAGTAATTTGTAATTTGAATTAATTCTTAAGTGATGTCCTTTGAAGCAAATTGGGTTGAGTAATTTCCGATTCGATTATTAATCGATAAGTAATCACCAATATACCACCACCACGTATAACTCCTACAGTATAATATTTAAAACACGAATCTAATTGATTGCATGGATTTGAAAAGTTTGGTTGTTGAAATGCATCGGAAAGACCCAATGTTGAAGAAGAAGAATAGAAGTCGAATGATGATTCAGGCTTAGTACTCATAAGTGTTTGCAACAAGAAGAAAAGACAGAAAATCAAGATGCGTTAATTACTTTACCTGGAATGAGCAATTCCTTCTTGATTTCTTTTAGTACGATTTTGTCTTTCTCTTTTGTAACAACAATATTTAATATTTTGTAATTTATATTGAAGATATATTTAAACTTGGAAGTTGGAATAGTATAATTGAACTTTGTAAATATTCCATTGAGCTGAATTAGTGCATTTTTTTAATCTCCTGCCAAGTTATATTGCAAATTGGAGCTGCGGACTGCCAGTATTTGGTAAACAAGTTGAAATTTTGTGCCACCGTTTACTTCCGTGTTGTTGAGTCGGTTGTTGCTCAGAAGTCAATGAGAATTCAGACTGAGCTAGTGGCAGAGTTCGAGTTGCAATTGAAATTTTTTGACTGCTGGATAAATGCAGTCGTCGTTCTCTTCGCTGCTGCTGTCGTTCCTGAGCAAATGGAAAAGTTCGTGCGTGTAAGATGACAAACTTTTGATCAGTAAGACAAATTCGTAAATTATTTGAAGTTGATGTTCGCCATCCAAAAGAGAGAGAGAGACAGGGTGCACTGGGTTGGTGATGAAATGTCATTCCCTCAACACTTTAATTGAACACAAAACTTTGTAAATAATAATCTTCAATGAGTGAATTCGGACCACTTCTCTGAAGAATTCTTCCAACTTGGTCAACGCTTATCCATATTTAAAATACAATTATACTATATAAAATTCAACAACAACATTTACAACTCTTCAAACAGTTACGTTCAGTCAAAATTCAGCAAATTGGGTGGGATTAATTTGGAATTGAGCCAAGTAAATGTGCTTCTCTTCCTTTGAAAAAGAGGATGTCTGTGAGTATGTATTCTTCCTAAGTTGCAACAAGCTGAGAACTGCTAGGATTAAAAAGTTGAGAGAGGAAATGAAGAAGATACGGGAAGAATCGTGTATGTGAACCTCAAGGTTTTGAGATTCGACATTGCGAAAATAAAGTAGAGGACTGACGGACTAGCTCGCGAATCGTGTGTTGATTCGAAATTTCTCCGCGAACCATCCACCGGATAACAAAAGGGGGGTTTGCAAAAACGGAGAGTAACCGCAGGAAGCACGCATGGAAAGAAAGGTTTGAGATTGCGGACTTTCTCATGCCGCATTCGCTAGGGCAGGAGGAGCAGCGCAATAGTTTTTGGCATTCATCAAAAACCAAGAGGATATCAGCCAGCAAGCCCAAAGCCTTGTGACCGAGTTATTCCGACAAAACCGAATCCGAAAATGTTTGCCCATGAGCTCCTTTTTGGCACAAGGGGCAATTGCAAGGACATGCATCTCATTCCCGTCCAGGTTGTGGTCCAGACCTCGGTGTGTGCATCCCGTTCCCGTACCCTCAATACGTTCCGTTCCATCCTTCTCAATGGATTTTACATCTCTTGTCGCTTAATAATAAAACATTCCTTTTCGGCTGCGTACCTGAATCTAAAAATGTTTCCACATATGACCAAAGTTTCTTTGTTTTCATTTTGCTTATGGTAGAAAACATTTCAGATGTTACGACCCAAACTTTGATCTTTTCATTAAATCCAGCAGTGCAGAAAGAAATATTGGCAAACTAATCTGCGAAAAGGCAGGGAAATGGAAATTTATCGCGAGGAGGAAAAGTGCAAAAGAAAAGTAGCAACAGGAAAGTGCATGTAATAATGGAGGTTGGACACGCAAACGTCGAATTTAATGAAAGTTTAAAAGCCATTTCTTCAAGTCTAATAATTCCGAGCCTATCGAATGAAGTATTTTGTATGGAAAAGCACCAGGATCATAAACTGGCAGAAAAGAAGTAATTAACTCAAATATTAAGACAGTCCAAATTAATTTCCTCCAGATTCCCCACTTTAATGTTTAATTTCCCAGATATATTACTGAATGAATAGGAAACGCAATCAATATTTTAATTGCTTCAACTACCAGAAGTATGATTAAACTACATAATAGAGTGCAATTCAAGCACGCGTCATGTCACCACGAAAGACAAAGGCTTATCGCACAGCGTGAGCGTAGCCTGCATTTTGGGAGTCACTTTAGTGCCTGGGATAAATTTAGACCAAGGTCGACATTTTCCATTCAATCCGTGCAACTTGCGGAAATTAACAGCTCCCCATTCTCAGCTGATAATGCATAATTTATTATACTTGAAATTTCTGTTGCCGAGGAAGAACCCCGCTTGGGGATCGTGCCGCAGTTTGTATTTTCCTTCTCTATTAAGCTTTAAAACTGTACTGTACGTAAAAAATTGGAATGCAATAAAGAGTTCATTCATTCATTCATTCATTCATCAAAACTTGGAATTAAGAGAATCAAACGAGGTCCAGTAAAAGAGAAGATGTGTGACATTTTCCCTACGGGGAGCAGCATCAAATGAAGCAATCGGATCGAATTATCTGTCAGGATGAGACACTTGTGAGCTCACGAATGAATGGCTTTGCAAACATTATTGACAGATTCATATTTTACGTCAAGTTCCCGTTTTTATATGCTCCTGACATTACTCAGTTTTTGTTCTGGAATTTGTAGAATGTTGTAGTTCAAGTGTAGAGTATTGAATAACTCTTCAGTTTCTATTGTGCTACACAAGTAAAACCACATATTATGTCAAGGGCGCGGGCGTGATATACATAAAACTCAATGTGTGAATTGAAACCTGAGAAGAGCCTTCTAATGGCTTTCAAATTTTAGAAAAAGGCATTGTCCATAAATTCTAAAACTCCATTTATTTGGAGCAATAAAAAAGATATGAAGGGGAGTTGATGCAGAAGGTGAGAAGAAAAACCTCAACGCCGCATTGCATACAGGTCACTCTCAACACAGAATCGACGAGGGGAATGCAGCAAAGGAACGGAATTGTACGTCAGTCATAAGGGGTTCCTATTGGTTTCAACACAATGGGTGTGGGATGAATTGTGACATAGCGTGTGTTCATTCAAGATCTCCTGATAAAGTGCTATGAATTCTTAAACACAACCTGAATTCGCAAACTTGGCCAAGTTTTCTCTGCCAAAAAATTATTCAATGTCAATGGTAATAGCGTAGGCTCAGTGCCAAAAATTTCCACATGTCATTGGTTTCACTAGTAGTTCCTACTCAGGTATTAAATGCTTTATCAATGACAGAGTTCTACAATGCGATCACATTAGGTGATATGTCTGACAAAAAACTTAACTATCAAACATTTTGGAAGAATTTACTAATAAAATTTTTAATATAATTCACCAGCAACAAGCGGAGGCGCAACTATAGTTAAAAAAATATTAACTTTTATAGTTCTAAATTGTTAAGAAAATATTAACCTTCATAGTTCTAAATTTTGCATTATTTGGTTTAGTATTCTAAACTTAAGAGTGGGTTGTTTCAGATTTCTTCTTTTTAGGCTCTAATGTTGAGCTTGCCACGCCAATCTCAGCCAAAAGTTCGCTTAACTCATGTTTTCGTTTATTGCCTTGCCCAATAAGCTCGGACCATTGCTTTGGATCCCGCTTAAACAAATGGAGCCCACATTTTTGTGATAAAAATTTCCCATATTGGTTTGCGTTGAGTTGAGCTTCACGCGGGCTCAGTGCTGATGCAATTAAAGACTTGTTTTTTATGGAACACAGGGGCCACATATTGTCAAGCACTCGCGCTCCGAATTTACCGCAAGCCATTGTAACCATATGGTCCTGGAATTTAAAATTACATTCAGTAAAAACGGGCAGGGCAAGGAGGTAAAGACACAAAAATACCTTTAATTTCTGAAGAAGATTTTCCTTGTTTTTTTCTCCAACAGACGTACTTCTAAAAAACGCATCAATTACGTGACTTCCTTTCGGATCTGTGGCCAGTTTGAAAAGATTAGGACCACTTTGTTCCAACAGGCTTCCGACTACCTGAAAATCATCCAGCGGACAAATCCATGTATTTAATCCTTCGGCTGAAATATTAACTAAATAAGCCGCGCCGACATTTAGCGGCAACAACTAAATTAACCAGACTGACCTTAAACGGTTTGTGAAAATCGAAGAGGTGCTGGAGAATCAATGTCCCGTGGAGTTCAGTTCGTAAAACAGTCTCTCCGTCTGTCACATCCAGTGTTTTTCCAAAGTGGCAAAGCATTTCAACAAAATTGAGCTTGCTCTGTTTTTCCTTCTCTTTGGAATTATCTGTGTATTGCTGTTCGAGTAGTTCTGCTAGATTATTAGCAAATGTACTTTGTTTTGTCCCGAGTCTTTTGCATCCTTCTGCAAGTACACTAAAAACTGAAAGGTAGCGAGTTTTGTATATCTTCAAAAAATTAGCTTCCAGCTCTTCAAAGATTTCTTGAAACTGAAATTCAATCGTACCAAACAGAATCAGTTCTACTATTTATAAAAAATGTTTGAAAAAAATATCTCGAAAACTCACTAGTTCTTTTGATGGTGCACACCGACAAAGAGTCTCCACTAAATAATGTCCTTGGGAATGCACAGCAAATGTAGAAAGTTTACTTTTGAAGTATTTATCATAAATTAATCGAAAGTCGTCTTCATTTTCGTTGGATGCTGACAAGCACTGTTCAAGGGTGTGAAGGTAGACATTGGACTCCAAATCAATGTCTTCCTTGATTGCGTTTATAACTGTGTATTAAGAAGAAAAGTCTGGTTGCAGTCATCGCAGAGTCGAGTGAATCAAAGCACAATTCAAATTGAATTACCTTGTCCAATCGCCTGGCTCACCAGTTCTGTTTCACCAATTACTTTAGTGGTAAGTATTAAACATTGAACTAGGCCGCTTGTTGTCTCTTCGTGGAACAAATCTGGATAGATGAAAAAAAAAACTGAAACATTTGTTCAACAGTAAATATTTTACTAAAACATGACTACACTTACCAAAGAATTGGGGCCAGTTCAGAAATTGAACTACAAAAGCTTTCAGTATTTTAATATTCCGCTTTCTGGCTTTGGCGGCGGCTTCCGAATCCTGGACAACTATACCTTCCGACTTTGATTTAAACTTCTCTAGCGATGGCATAACTATCCGATTACTGGATGCATTATGTTGTTGAAGTTTAGAGGAAAACAGTCCAACTGAACCGCTGAGGCATTGGCAAGTCTTTCTCATCACATGACTAGCATACTTATTGAATACAAACTCCTCAAAATTATTAAGAATGTATTTAGATGTAGTCCGAAACCATTTGACAAGCTTCTTATTTTCAAGCCATCTTTCCGAAATAACTTCAAGCAATTTCTCCAGAACATGAGACGCAAAAGGGTCTGTACAAATGGTCCGGAGGGATGGGGTAAATGCAATGGTGAACCTGGCTAAAGTATCGGCATCTTTGGACAAAGAAATTAGCGTTTCCACAACTCGGGATGTCAATTGATTGCTGGATAAATTTATTTCTTCATTCTCCGTTTGCTCGATTGAGTTTGCAACAAACAAATCTAAAAATATGTAAACCGTAATAGTGCAAAACCCACTTCCAATAACTTTTATCATCAAATAGTCAATCACCACTCAACAATCAATTGGAATTTGTACCTCTCTCCTCGTCGTTTTCAAATTCGTTTTTATGGCAGATTTCCAGAACACGGAGAAAGTACGAGTAGGAATTCTCCTCAACTTGAAATCCTCGGCCCAGTTTCCCCTAAAGTGCAAGTGGTAAAATCACTTATAAATGAATAGATTGTGCAATGAAAAATTAATTAATTAATTACGAATTACTGATTAATAATTATAACTATGAGCTCTTTCGTTTGAGGCACTTAACGCCTGCCAGCCAATAGCACTAGTTATTACCTGTTTCCCAAATTTCTTTGCTCTAGAAAAGAATCCAGTTTTTCGTTTTCTCTTGTGGTCAAAGTTGACCGGCCCTCGTTCCTCTTCTCTATCCATTTGATTGCTGCTGGTTTATTTGACTTTATTTGATCAAAATAGCTCTGCTTCAATACTAGCACTATCACTTTTAGGAATGCAATGAGTGAATCCTTATAAGTTAGTCAAAAGTTACTCCACAAATGTAAAACTCAAATACTCATTTTAAAAAATCATCATCTCGTGGTCCAAAAACTATCTGCATGCTTAAATTCAAATCGCGCGTAAATCTCTGCGTATATTTCAATGGTTTTCAACCCTTTTATAGCCGGGTGGAATAATTCGTTGAAGGGTGATGCATTGGGCTAAAATAAAAATTCATTCTGAAATCCAGGATCAACTATAATGGGCATTTCAGTTATATTTGGCATTTCTGACCCCGGTCTCAATGTGCAGAACTTAACATTTGGGGAATTACAAAGAATGTTTGCAATATATTTGGAGGATAATTGCAGGCGGAACCCCTTGGATTTGGATTCTTCGAGAAGATGCAGGCGGCAAGAATTGAAGCCTTGTGTTTCGGGTGTGCTTCGTCCGTAGTTGTGTGGGTTTTGATCTCTTGCATTTATTCATTGTCCAAGGAGTCACCGGTTTCAGTGAATTTACACTTGACTTTCCCTTAAATTGTGTTTTCGTAACTGTTGTTTCTATTTTCAAAATGGCATCTTCATGTTCCAAAGGCGCCGGGCTTTGCTTCAATGCTCAAGGAAGGTGCGAGGGTAAGTAGTTTTCAAAATTTGGCAGTACAAGATAAATTAGACAATTTCCTCTGACAAACACTGACAAAAGAGTAATACGTGAACTTTTGCGGGGTTGCTTCATGTGATAGGTAATGTAGGGTTTGCCTTTTGTTTTATTAGCACTTTTCCGGATTGGAGGAAGCTGTTTACCGGAACATCCGTGCATGCAAAGAATTTACGGATTCCCTCAAAACAGCTTATGGACCTTGTGGAATGAACAAAATGGTTATTAATCATTTGGAGAAGCTCTTCGTAACGAATGATGCCGCAACAATCGTGCAAGAGTTGGACGTAAGCGTCAATTTACGAAATAATAAATTATTATTTGTTTTAAATCATTGACTAATGTTGGAATTTCTTGTCAAATCAAGGTGGCCCATCCAGCCGCAAAAATTATGGTCTTAGCCGCAAATATGCAAGAACAAGAAATCGGAGATGGGACCAATTTTGTTCTCATCTTCTGCTCAGCACTTCTCGAAGCCGCAGAAGACTTGCTGCAAATGGTAATGTTTTCGACATAAATGAATTCATTATCCAGCATATTTACTTTCGTGCCGCACACTAATCTTTTGTAATATCAGGGTTTGAGTCCTTCGGAAATCCTGAGCGGGTATGAATTGGCTTTAAACAAAGCCTTAGAAATCCTTCCGACCTTAGTTTGTGACGAAGTAAAAGATGTGCGAAATGAAAATGAAGCATTCAAGGCAATCCGCACTTCAGTAATGAGCAAACAAATGGGCAACGAGGATTTCATTGCAAAACTTATTGCAAAGGCGTGTGGTAAGCTACATTACGAACACACAGCACATGGTTTAGGGAATTATTTGCAGTGAGCGATTTGTTTTTGATAATTCCAATTCAGTATCCATATTACCAGAGAAGACAACATTTAATGTCGACAACGTGAGAGTGTGTAAAATTTTGGTAAGTGCTTTAGTGTTTCCAATCAGAATCGTCAGAATGCTACCAATAAAAGTGATTTGTAGTTAATCCATGAATTATTTTCAAGGGGTCTGGGCTTAATAAGTCGGAAGTTGTACACGGATTAGTGTTTAAACGCCTTGTCGAGACAACTATTATAAAGAAGAGCAAGGCCAAGGTGGTTGTATTCAGTTGTCCAATTGACATTACTCAAACGGAAACGAAGGTATTTTGCTGAAATTCAAATACTTTATTCAAGCTACTGATCTGAATATGATCAAAAATCTATTTGCAGGGAACTGTACTTATCAAAACAGCAAAGGAATTGATGAATTTCAGTGCAGGTGAAGAAGCTCTTCTCGAAAACCAAATCAAGGCGATTGCTGACTCCGGTGCTGAAGTCGTAGTTGCCGGTGGTAAAATCGGAGACATGGCAATGCATTTCCTGAATAAATACAACCTTATGGGAGTTCGACTTATGAGCAAGTTTGACTTGAGGCGTGTTCTAAAAGCAGTGAATGCGTTTTGTTACCCGAAAATTGAGTCACCGAGTGTGGACGATTTAGGATATGTGGATGAAGTCTATGTTGACGAGGTATTTCATTATTTTTTACTTAGAATATCCTGCGTCCTGGTGTGTGATGCATTCGCATTCTGTATTTGTATTCGCTAATTAGGTTGGCGACACTCCTGTAGTTGTTTTCCGAATTGGGAAGGAGGAGTCCAACATATCCACAATCGTGCTTCGAGGAGCTACTGATAACTATTTGGATGACATTGAGCGCGCTATCAATGACGGAGTGAACACTTTCAAAGCTCTTTCACGCGTAAGTTTTCTTTTGACCCATTATTCAATCATGTTTGATGGGGTACCTCAGCGAATATGATGTCGGCATTTTCGGCATGTGGGTTTTAAATATTATTTAATCTCAATGATCACATTTTTTGTATTAGGACGGTCGGTTGGTTCCTGGAGCAGGGGCTGTAGAACTAGAACTAGCAAAGCAGATTAGCGCTTATGGCGACACACTTCCAGGTTTGGAACAGTATTCTGTGAAAAAATATGCGTCTGCCTTGGAAAGTTTTATCAAAGTATTCGCCGAAAATTCCGGCCGAAAATCTAATGAAGTTTTGGCAAAGTTGTATGCACTCCATCATGAAGGGAAAGCAAGCCAAGGATTTAATGTTGATGTAAATATTTCATGATTATGATTAGACAATAGATAACTTGAGAAACAATATTAACTACTATAATAACAAGATAACAAGATAGTTTATTTTATTAACTAGAGCATTATTTTTTTAGGATGATAGCGATGGAACTGTGGATGCGAAGGAGGCTAATATTTTAGACCTATTTGCAAACAAACTGTGGGGACTTCAATATGCAACAGATGCTGCTACCACAATCCTTAACGTGGATCAAATCATCATGGCAAAAAGAGCTGGCGGTCCGAAAGCAAGACCGGCAAATGCTCCTGATAATGATGATGATTAGTTTCATGTATTTACCTTCTGTTAACTGTACTAATGAAATCCCCTTTTGCACTTATGTAAAACTTGGTTTACTTTCATCCAAGGATTTTTTTTGCTATTAATAATTTGAATTAGGCGTTAAATTTCTACTGTGGACATTAATTGGTTGTAACATGCAGATTTAGATTAATAATAATAAAAATTATTATAACACAATCATTTTAATATTTTTTACATGCATTACATAGCTTGTTTGTGCTCATTTCCAAAAAAAATTGAACAAGCTGCTCAGGAGGGGCACGGCCTGTTGCAGGTTTTTTTAAGACCAGAAATCGCGTCCTTCGATTTTCATTATTCATTGCATCCAAGAGGCATATTTTGTACGCACCACAGAAAATTCTCTATAGTGCGAGTGCAACTGTGCAACATACAATGGCACTAGCTTTTAAGAAATTTGGTTCCCAAACATTTTACAAGAAAAAATCCCTTGAAGTGTATTTTTAGAAAATTTGCTTTTAAAGACTACACGGTTGGGCTCACTTGGAGCGATCACACGATGCAACTGGATTGGGTGTGTGACCAAGACCTGGCAATCAATAATTGAATGCTTTTTTTCATGCGCTATTACGTAAAAGCAATGGAATGCAAGTACGGAGTCATGTTCATGTTGTGTAGAAGTTTTATCTCCACTTTTGAACTCTATTTTTATATTGGTTTGAACTGAACTTGGATTTTTACGCAGCCTTCAACTTTGCTGGTGTGATAAAATATGTGTAGTATGTAGTATGTACGAAAAGAGTGAACACTGTCCGTCCTCTTTAGGCTTTAGGGTTGGTATCCGAAAGCTAATTTTCAGGAATCAGGAGAAGCAAGTGGAGCCACGAGGACAAGCATTAACCAGATATGTTCACTTGAACGCATGAATTTGGTTAAAAAGGAAAAAGCAACGGCCGCGGTGGAAATGGATTCCAGCGCTGTACTATTTCCATAGCATCGGCTTTAGAGCAAACTGCAATAAAAGAAAGAAAGCATTTTCAACCTGACTAGTAGTTGCGTTACTTTAATTTCAATGCAATTACCAATTATTGCGCAATTACTTTAATTGCAAAACCTTGTCTTAAATGCGTTGGAAACCTGAATTTCCAGAGCATTTGCTACTGAATCCTAAAATTCTAATTTCCACACATCACCGGCATTCCAACTAATATAGTATTGCGAAACGCAGGAATTGTCATTTCTGATTAGTTTGGACATGCCGAAATGAAACACTTAAAAGCAGAGCGCACTGTAGTTAAATTTCAAGCCATTCTCGTCTTCTCTTCATAAAAATCGGTGATGCGTTTAAAAAATTAGCTGGTGTTATTGGTGTGTAGTGTACTTACTGTACTTTATTAGTACGTGTTTTCGTTTCTGTTATACCGCGTGTACAACTTGTTTATTATTCGGCGCCTCATCGCGGCGCCCAAGGGTCTGGAAATAAACCAAGCTAACCTAAAAAGTAATTAATAACTCTAATGGCGCAGAAAAAAGGAAAAGTCATTGCAATATTTTATAGATTGGAAAATTAATCAGGTCATCTCAGACTCTCAGACCCTTATTATCCCATTTTCGCTAATTACATAACTTTTATTTCGCGTGCCGAGTACAGTAGATTACTGTTCTATAGATTTGTGAACAATTGAAGTATTTTCTGTAAATTTATAATTGCTTGCCAAAACGTAAACTACTCATGGTGTTATCTTCTTTCAGGCAATATATTCTGACGAATTTGACAGAACCTTATCTTCAAAGGCCAGATTCACCTCATCCTCCAAAGGTTGACCTGTTTGTGTCAAACTTGACACTTGAAAAAAACATGCTGTGCGAAGGAATTGGAATTTAGCTTATGCTGATATGATGCTGTGCCTGGAAACAGGGATAATTGTGTGTGGCCGTGGCCATGTGGCACACACGGGCGGCCGTTCCTATTTGAGTCCACGATTCCAGCGACTACGGTCTCAGTCTGTGGATTGCCGGTGATCCTTCGTCAGCTCCAACTCTCCGAAAACCCAATCGATTCTATCCTGTCCGATTATTCCACCCAATAATTTTTAAGCAATGGCTGGAAATCGTAACCCCGAAATTAAATACAAACAAGTAAGCTTCCTTTAATCACGATATTACAATGTAACATGTGGGCATTGTATTAATTTGAGTATTTCCTCCAGATTTTCATCAACAATGAATTTGTCAACTCCAAGAGTGGCAAGACATTTCCAACCTTGAATCCATGCACTGGACAAAAAAT
>JAAXYW010000687.1:0-31626 GCA_036851895.1 Orthonychiurus folsomi | reverse complement strand
GCCTTTAGCCCGCCCCTGCTGTGCTCCAAGCCGCGGGTTTATACAAAAGTTCGAGTTCAAAATCCTGGTCCGTGTTTATGTTTTTGTTTTACATGACAGTCGCAGAATTTTGAATTTTGTTTGTGCTTTTGGAATTGAATATCATTGCATTGGTTCGGCTAAAAGTGGAATGAATCTCTGTTGTGAAGAGTAGCAACTGTATAATGGAGAGGATTGCCGGAGAATTGGGAGAATGGAAAAATATTACTGCGGGTCAAATTGTTCAGAAAATCCCGTTAGTGTTTTCGCATCATGAATTATGGGTTTGCTTTACATTTTTATTTAAGTATTAAATACAACTATCCTGTATTTGAATCTATTTGAAGTTCATTTGTGGCGGATCGCTGTATTTTGAAGACGATTTTTAATTTAGTTTTAATGACTAAAGCATTGCAAAGTAAACCGGTTCGAGTCGGGACGCAGTATTTTAAACTGTAGTTCAACCATAGCAAAGTTATAATTTTGGTTACTTATAATTGTTGCATTTTTTTAATACGTCTTAATACGAAAGCGTTAACATGCGGACCACATTTTTGCCAGTTTTCAGTGCTGTGTTAAACTTCCATAAACCAGCGCAATCTGTACTATCCAATACATATATTTTTAAACCTGACCTGCATCTCAGCTTTCGCTCCAAAGAGCAAATAGTGGTTTGATGTTTAAGAACAAGCTCGCATATTTGATGTTTTTGATTAATGTGACTAAGTTAGACTTTCTATCAAATGCGTAACTGAATCTGAACTCCTTTTTCTCTTGGGCACTTAGGACTAGAGGATAATTGTCGGCCTATCCAAGAAGATTGCTGAAAGTGGATTAAAGACGGGAAGACGGCTAATTATATTTAATTTTGGATTTCATCCTTCCAGTAATGCGACCCAGGAGTACAGAACCATATCCAGCATGGGCTGATGCTCATTTAGCCCTCAAATACGTCAATAAGGTGGCTGAATCTTCATTAAATTTTAAACTCCGTTTGCTTTTTAAGCGTGTGCAAGTGAATGTGGTCTGGTTGGTCGCTTCAACTGACGATGAAGGGAAAAGTCGGAATTCTTTTTAATTCAGTCATGCCTTTGCCACAGATACAATTGAAGTTGTATCTTGTTGTACCCGTATTTGGTCATGTGTTTTGATCGCTTATACTTGTTGTGCCTTGAAGGAATTTTGGAAGGGAATGCAAGTCAAATACACGGATTGTTTTGTTGTCTGTTGTATATGTGGTACCAAGGAATTGTAATTATGACCGTTCTTCTTCGCTTGCATCATACTATACCACCAACCATCCAATGAAGGAATTGTTTTTTTTGCAAATATTAATATTGGCATGTAATAATTCATAAAGGTTTAATTTTAATTTATCCAGAAGAGCTGCTGACCTGTATTCAGCGCCAGAATTGCTTTTTTTAATGTTAGCTGGCTCAGAAGTTCTGTCTGAACTAACGGATGTATGTGTGAAAGATGGAATGACGTATGCTTATGTTATTGCCAAATTCTGTCAGATTAAGAATGTAGGACTAATCAATGTGTGTATTTAATCTCTACAGGGAAAAGCCCGGGGTAATAAAAAGGCCTTGTCAATCCGAAGTGAGTTTCAGAGGCGGCTTGGACATTTGGGGAAATGGGCCGGGAGATCTGGTGGATGGGTTATCTTGCTCGGCATCATATTTTTTGGCCTACTCTGCCTTGGAATTCCTAACGTGAGGTTGGACACTACCCTGGATTCCTTATGGACACCAGGTACGTAAAATTACAATCAAAACAGAACGTTGCACCGATATCCAATCAAAAGTTTGACATGTGTAATATAAATTTTAGAGTCTGGGCGAATTCACCAGGAGTTGGCGTATGTTAGGGATTTGTCAGGAGTTACAAGAGACACAAACGAACATCTCATCCAGACAACGAAAAAGAACGCTCACACATCAGTTTTAACATCAAAAGCCTTATTGGAGCATTTGGATGTGTTAAAAAGGGCGATAGGAGTTACGGTCGATATGTATGACGCGTAAGTTCTGATTTAATAATCGTTCTTGTCATTTGGCAAATTAATGTAAGGAACACAAGTTAATATTATTGTTGTGGTGCTAGAACGTGGAGTCTGAAAGATATTTGCTACCAACCCAACATTCCGAACTTTGATATCGGATTTGTAGACCAAATATTTGAAAAACTTTTCCCGTGCGTCATCTATACTCCCCTAGACTGCTTCTGGGAAGGATCAAAATTGCTGGGTCCAGACTATCAAATCCAAATCCCTGGTTTTAGAGGTGCCTTGAAATGGACCAATTTGAACCCACAAGAACTGTTGAGCAGAGCAAAACTCATTGGACAAGGTGACGCAAATATTCAGAGTTTTCCATTTGATATCCTGGAAGGTTTCATGAAGCGAGCTGGAATTGGAAGTGGATATCAGGAGAAACCGTGTTTGAATCCTTCCGACCCTGAGTGCCCAGTCACCGCACCAAATAAGGGTGCCAGTACTCCTCCTGATGTAGCCGCCACCCTCACACCTGGCTGTTATGGATTTGCTCCTCGTTTTATGCACTGGGCCCCAGATCTAATTATTGGTGGTCAAGCTCACAATAGCTCAGGAAACTTGATCAAGTGAGTTGTTTGGACTAGAAGAAACTGAAATGTCCATAGAGAGCAAGTCTAAGTCTAACCTATTATTTTGAATCCAGAGCTGGGGGTTTAATGTCGACAGTACAAATTATGTCTTCCATTGAACTTTTGGAATTCTGGAAGGAAGACTACAGAGTGAAGTACTCTGAATGGTCTGAAGAAAAAGCCCAAGCAGTTATCAAGGCTTGGCAATCCCGCTTTTCGGAAGAAGTTTCACGTTTAACTTTGGATGAGGATCGAAGTAATCATTTCAACTTTTATTCCTTTACTCCAGCTGGACTGGACACTGTTGTCGAAATTGCATCACAATTCTCATGGGCATGGGGAATAGCACGTGCTAGTGGTAAGGTCTAGTTATTTAAGCATCTTTGCTTAACAGGCTGCTCTGAAAATACTTTTGTTTAATTGCAATAATGATATTTTAGGTGTGACTCTCGCGACCGTACTTGTTGGAATACTCTTAAGTGGGAGCTTCGAAATGTGGCGTGTTCGCATTGGATTATTGATTGGTGGAGCTTTAATTGCTCTACTTGGTACCGCTGCGGGGTGTGGAATTGCTGGATTTGCAAACATTCCATTCAATGTTGCAACAGGTATAATGACATATTTTAACTATATCTTCTATACTCGGCTTAGTTCATTCTTGTTCAGTGGCCAATCGAACCGCTCTTGTCGTTTAACCGGTTTCCGTTTTGATAACTTAAGATTAATGTTCAGTTGTGATCTGGTAGTGGCAACCTTTAGGGTTTGTCGGTAATGCACTGGCTTGTCTCCGAAGCTTGACCCGTGATAAATCTAAAGATTTCAAACTTTTTAGATTTGACACGCGAACATTGGTTCGGAGATTCTTTCTTCATTTGCTGGGATTTATGGGTTTTATATGATTTCAATTCACTTTGTTTTCAGTCCAAGTTTTGCCGTATTTGACAATGGCCCTGGTCTCTCATGTGTTTTACCTGTTACTCCATTCACAACTACATTGGCGGCATGATGCCAAATCAACTTTGAAGCGCCATGGATTTTCCATCCTCCTTGGAATAGTTGTGTCTGTTTTATTTATTGGAGCCGGGATACTTTTCCCAATACCAGCCGTGCGTTCGCTTGCTTGCCAGGTTTGTAAACTTAATTTTGAGGCGCATCCCACAGCAGAATAACGGATTTAAAAATCTCAATTTTATTTGACAGGGTGCAATATTTCTTTTCACGGGTTCGGCCGCAGTATTTGTACTCTTTCCTGCAGTCTGTCAATTAGTCCTGCGAGGCCACGTTATGAAATCAGGTCCCACAACACTTCCGGTTTTTGCTGTTGGTCAAGGAATGAGTGCCGTTGGGAATCGTGTTGCTTGTCCATCATTTCCTGGAATACGGACGTCTGGAGGAACGCAAGGTGTCCCATTAGTTTCTGTGGGAAACAATAATCTTTCGGGCATACCTAGCAACAACAATCTAGGAGCTGGGGACGGAAATACGGCAAGGGTTGATCTATTTGATGGTGAGGACGCGGTAAAGTCCCGGCGAAACAGATTGACTTGGATTGACTGCTACATTGCAGTAGTGAATTTTAAGTGGTTCACGGTGGGTTCTAGATTTTGATTTTCTACGTGTGCTGTACTTAGGTCTCTGTTCTAATATGTGTTTATTGTGCTTATATCTATTAGGGCATAATTTTCTTCCTCTACCTTGTTTGTCTCATCGTATCTGGATTGGGAATATTGAAGCTCAGACTCGGACTTCCCATTACGGATGTTGTGCCCTCAAATTCTTCAGAGTGGGAATTTCTTTCAGCTCAGGGGAAATTGTTTCCTGTTTATCACATAAAAACTATTTCGACTGCTTCGAAGTCCAATTTCGACTATCCCAACAATCAAAAGTAAGATCACAGAACTAATTTGTGGTAAAGTTGAAGTTTGTGTAGTAATTTGAATATATCTGTTCCAGACTGATTCACAAGTTCCATGAAGCAATGAGTAACTTGCCTTGGATAATAAAGGATGACAATGGTGGAAAACCTCCAATGTGGCTCTCGTCTTTTCGATCTTGGCTGCTCATGTTGCAGGCAGTTTTCGACAGGGAGTGGAGGCTGGGTTATTTAAATAGGGAGAGTTGGACAAAACTAGCCACCGCAGATGGAATCCTTGCGTGGAAGTTAGCAGTACAAACAGGATACAACGATCAACCTATTGACAAATCTCTTCTTCCAAGCAATAGACTAGTTGATAACGATGGGATAATTAATCCGGCGGCCTTTTATGTTTACCTGACTGCTTGGGCTTGGAATGATCCATTGGCTTACGGTGCAACGGCAGCAAATCTTAAACCAGAAACGCAGGCTTGGGTTCACTTGCCAGAAGAAAAAGCATTGTTAATCCCAAAAGGAAAACCAATCCGATACGCTGAGATTTCTTACATTCTGAGGACAGACTATGATGTTGGCAAGGAAAGTAATCAAGGTAAGACTCCGAGGTCATTTAATTTGCGATTTGAGATCTTGACGATTCTTTATTTTTAGAATCTCAAATACTGGCTTTTGTACGAGAGATCCGAGGAATTTGCTCCATGTTTGAAGCTCGCGGCTTACCAGTATTCCCATCTGGAATTCCATTTCGATTCTACGAACAATACTTGGATTTCCCAACAAACTCAGGAATAGTTATTGGGACAGCTGCAGGAGCTGTGCTCATCGTAATATATTGCTCATTGGGTCTTACGCTTCGCCCTGTGGGAGTGGTCCTGGTTGTTACAGCAGTAACTACAATTCAAATTGCTGGGACTATTGGATGGCTTGGAGTTGGACTAAATGCTCTACCAGTGGAAATTGCTCTTGTGGGAGTTAGCCTTGTTCTATTCAGCACTATACAGATTCTTGTCGTAAGTGTTCTTTGAATTAACTTTAATTAACTAACGGCTAAAGAAAAATTTGAACCGTCGTATCTTTTTTTACAGAATTTTTGCTGTATCCCGGGAACATTGTCTACACGACTAACTGTTTCGTTTTTAACAGTCGGCCCACCATGTGTTCAATCGTTAGTCCTAGTGTCCGTCACAGCTTTAATCCTTTACTCCCCCGACTTCACTTTTATTTTTACTCATTTCACTCTCCTCGTGTCCATAACTGCCATGTTTGCTTTGGTAAACACTTTGTTCCTGGTCCCTTTAACCATCAAGTTTTTTAAACCCCGATGTGTTCTGAATGGTACTTACACGGATGATCCAACATTTTTGGAACCCCTTTCCCCGTCCCCCATACCCAGGCGATCCAGTCGACAGTCTTCAGGACGTGAAAGATCAAGTTGCAGGAGCAGCTCTAGAAACTCTCGTCCTCCGCCTTACAGTTTCCGAGCGTCTGGCTCCAGAAATGGGGGTGTAAGTAGTCATTCGCGGGGATGCACACATGCACGTGCACCGAGTGAAAATAGTCTGTCAACCATTACCGAGGAGCCAAGCTCCTGTGGAACGCGGCGGTAAGACAAGTTCAAATTATTTGACTAGTTATTTAACGAAAGGGGTTTAATGATTCATTTGTTTAATTCTAATAGAAGCGCGGAAATAGTGGTTCAACCCCAAGTCGTTGTTGAAACATTTGATGAGGGTCCGTCAACCAAAACCAAAGTGTCTGCAAAGCTAAAAGTTGAAGTTCATTCCTCGGTGCATAGTAGCAATGGTAGTTCCCATCTAGATATTTCCCCAGTCAACTGTAAATAGCTCTTGCAGCATGTGAGTGCTCGATATTGAGATTGTCAAAAGTCGTGGATGACTAATCGTTGGATGCAACTAATTTTGATAAATTCTTGTTTCCCAGGAGTGACGCCTCAGGGATGTCATCTACAAATAGCTCAGTAAGTTCCACCTCCTCGTCAGGATCATCATCGGGATCATCGTACAATGAGAGAGGACGAGACGATTGAGACAATGTTCCTCCTTAAGTAGATGGACTGTAATATCGGAAGTGTTGCTGTCACATTGCATATTATACTTAAATTATACTAGACACTAGGATTTTGAGTAGAATTGACGATGCGTTGGGTGTTCGCTAAACAAGTGTAAAGACTTCTCAGCTTTGCTTTTTACTGACTGCAAGTGTGTGTAGAACATGGGAGGAAATTTTGTACATTTTTACTGTAATTTAGTATTTTTAAGTTAGAATCGGCAGTGAACTGTAGATTTTTTACTATAATAATCTAATCCGAAATAGAGTATTTGAACCATGCTTATATGCATGATGCAGAGTGAATTTAGTGTCACTAATATTTATATATTCTTGTGTTACCGATGGGACCACCTCATTATCCTAAGCAATGTAGTTTTTTAGCAAGAAGGTTTGTACTTAAACGTGACGGTAGGAAATCTCTGTCGACAGTCACGAGACACGCACAATTGTACTATGTGTTCAGTAACCTTAATGTATTAGTCCTAATTAGAAATTTGCCAGGAAACAAAGACATGCGTTAACAAATAACTTGCCAATTGAACGACGGTATTATTAGTTTACCTGATATTACCAACAATAAGACACTGGATTGATATTACCAAAACTGAGACTTCCTACATTTATACTCTGAGGTTTTTACCAAATTTGTAAGGGCAGCTCATAAGTATAGTAAAATGCTCAACTGAGTTTTAGCTCTCACTCTCAACTTTTTTTACAAAGGAGAAGTTTTTATAAATACCCAATATAGATCTGATTATATTCACAATTAATTTTAATTCTATTTTACATGTTATAGTGAGAACACTAAATGTTCGTAAACTGACTAATAAATAAAAGCCACATACTTGCCTACACCGAATTGTGATTTGATTCTTGACTTTATTTCTTTAAAGCTACTGCGTGCTGCACTTTTTTCAGCACATTGTATGCAAAGCATATGGTAGGATATGCTTTTGAAGTTTTAAGTGGAGCTCCGCATAGTTTTCCCATTATGAAGTGTCCGCTCCTGCATACGGTTTCCTATTCACTGACAAATTGCGCCCAGAACACCGAAGCCAGGTAAGTTTCTCCCGTTCACAAAAACAACAATGGGATCGAAAGAAATGAAGGGCTCACTTTGTTCCGTTCCCAATGTCTATTAATAAACTTGATTAGATTGGAAAATACTTTCTCCAATTTGAATGACTCCGTTCATTTTCCCACAGTATTCTTGGAAAGTTTTTTGTTTGGTGAAGTGTGGTGGTGTACTTACTCCAGTTCATTGGATCCACTTGCCCTCATGGAATAAAAGTAGGAAAAATAAATTGGAATAATTTAGTAGCCGTCACTCCAACCCGCTGCCCCACGTCAGAAGTAAATGTACATAAATGAGTGATGGGCGGAAAGGTAAACAGGAGGATTCCGTAAGTACAGTTAAACCCATCTGCGGGTATTCCAAGTGGAAAGCAATTAATTCCTTCCTCAACAAATTTCCAACTTATGCCATGGGCAAACATTGGACTTTTCGTCCGGGCTTCGGGACCCCGGACGAATTGTTCCTTGATTCGACGAATCCAATCCCAACCATCATCTCCACTAAGGTGTGAAAATGGTACAAAACATGAATTAAACTGTGGTTGAGCCACCAGTTCGATTTCGGAGAGCGTGTTCGAACAATCAAACAAAGACAACGTGAGAGTAAATAGATCCAATTGAGAGATCACATTTCACGACGCGACGGCGAGGAGAGGAGGCGGGGAGGAAATGAGTTCGGATGGAGATACGGCAAATAATGGGGAAAGTGGCACAAAGAAAGGAACGCATATGGACTGTATCTTTGCTGAAATTAAGAAACTTCGGGATTTGATTGTCGCAAAGGATGCGGAGATTTCAAGATTGCAGAGGGAGGTTCATAAGTTGAAGGTGATGTTTCGGGTTTGAAGAAGAACACAATAGATTCCAATGGAAATATATTCTTACATTACCACGTAACGACTTATACAAAATGGCAAAACTAATTTTCGTGTTTCCCTTCCCATAGTCTGTATTAGAAAAATCGGAGTTGACCCGCATGCCCTCAATTTTATCCTACCAACAAGGCGGACAATCTATTCATCCTGTCAAAAAATGTGGAGTTTCCGGTGAAAGCTGGGATGAGGGTGGCTCATCCAAATCATTCCAACCAGAGAGATTCTACAAGGATTTTAGAACACGACAATTGATCCGAGCCGCACTTGGTGACAATGATTTTCTCAAAAATTTGGATTCGGAACAAGTTCGCGACATTGTGGATTTTATGTTCCCACAAAATTTTGCACCTGGAGACTTCATCATTCGGGAAGGGGAAGCTGGTCCATAATTCACACACACTCATATTTAAATTTCTTTTTCGGTGTATGAGTACAATTAAAGTAATTAAATTTCAATTTGACAGGTTGTCACTTGTATGTTTCGGCTGAGGGACAATTGGAGGTAGCACAGGATGGACGGCAATTGGGGATTTTAGGTCCAGGGAAAGCATTCGGGGAATTGGCCCTTCTCTACAATTGCAAACGGACGGCTTCAGTCAGAGGCGAGCCAATATTTTGAATTTTGCACCAAAATTTAAAAATCTTAAATACAAAATTGTAAGCAAATATTCATTAAATTTTATTTCAGCAATTGCGGAATGCAAAGTATGGAGTTTGGAAAGGAAATCGTTTCAATTGGCAATGGTCAAAGTTGGGATGCGAAGATTGGAGGATCGTTTGACATTTTTGAAATCCGTTCCACTTCTTCGTGGTTTGCAGCCGTTTCTTCTTGCGAGGATAGCGGATTGTCTTGAAGTGGTATGCAGTACTCTGACAACACTTCTAATGCATTTGTCGCCCACAAATTTAAAATTGATATCGTTGACAGGAATCTCTATCCAGCCGGAACGTTTATCATTCGAGAAGGGGCAGATGGGGATACTTTCTTTATTTTGAGTCAAGGTCGAGTCGAGGTCACCACGTCAAAGCCAGTTTCACCCTCTAAGCCCTGCATTCTTCGTGAACTTAGCCGCGGGGATTATTTCGGTGAACAAGCACTTTTGAAGGAGGAAAAACGGAGTGCCAATGTGGTTGCCCTTCCACCCGGAGTTGAATGCTTGACTTTGGATAGGGAGTCTTTTATCCATTTAATTGGAGATTTATCCGAATTTCAACAACATCGCAAGAAATCCTCAGCAGTTTCTATAACTGGGACTTCGGCTGCAACCCTTGCGATCCCTANGGAGTTGAATGCTTGACTTTGGATAGGGAGTCTTTTATCCATTTAATTGGAGATTTATCCGAATTTCAACAACATCGCAAGAAATCCTCAGCAGTTTCTATAACTGGTACTTCGGCTGCAACCCTTGCGATCCCTACAGTGGAATCTGTTGATTGGCAGAAATGTACAAATCCTGGAGAGTCAGTTCCAACTGTTGTTAAACCAGACGACGACGACGGCAGCCATCTGAGCTATGAAATAGACGAAAAAAGTGAAGATGAGTTAAACTTTGCAAAACTTAGATTGGATGACCTTGAGGTCATCGCAACCCTCGGGGTTGGAGGATTTGGCAGGGTTGAATTAGTCCAGGTTATACGAGGATAATTTGTCATTACTAAAATCTCATTTTAAACAAGTTGAGTAAATTTCCACCATCGTAATTTTAGGTGTCACACGATCCGGACAGAGTATTTGCTCTCAAATGTTTGCCAAAAGTACACATTTTAGCCACTCAACAGCAAGAGCATGTCTTTGCAGAGAAAAACATTATGCGGTCGTGTAATTCTCCATTCATAGCCAGGTGGGATTTTGAACTTGAATTCCGATGAGCAAATACAGTTAATCTGGCTTTTACTGGACGGAAATAAGATTGAGGACTTGTGTATCGTAGGCTTTACTCTACATTCAAAGATGCTAAATGTATTTACTTGCTAATGGAAGCCTGTCTGGGTGGAGAGGTTTGGACGATATTGAGGGACAAAGGATCTTTTGATGAAGACACAGCTCGCTTCACTGTCGGTTGCGTTATTTTGGCCATAGAATATTTGCACACCAAAGACATTGTGTACCGTGATCTTAAACCTGAGAATCTGGTGCTCGCCAGTAACGGCTACGTCAAATTAGTAAGAAAAAAATAAAATAATTCATTCTGAACTCTCATTGCATTGCGGAAGCCATTCAATTGAGAATTTCTGGTCGTAGGTGGATTTTGGATTTTCCAAAGTTGTTCCAAGTGGGCAAAGGTAATTTTCAAAATTCGTTGTTTTACTAATTCAATAGCATATGTGGACACGGGGCATTTTAAATTAAATTTGTATTTTAGAACTTGGACCTTCTGTGGGACACCAGAATATGTCGCCCCGGAAGTTATACTTAATAGAGGTCACGATCGCCTCGCGGATTTCTGGACGCTGGGTGTTCTACTGTTTGAACTCCTCACTGGATTGTGCGTACTGCATTCGATTCTGTACATTTAAGTATGCACTTTTCCTAATTTCAAAATCTAATTCTTATTGCAGTCCACCTTGGGGGCCGATGTCAGCAGATGCACCGCTGGGCGACGGATCCGATCCACTTGCCACATACAATCAAATCTTAAAAGGAATTGCATCCGTAAATTTTCCCAAAAATGTGGGTCGCGGAGCTATTTCCTTAATGCGACGTCTTTGTCGTCAAGCTCCTGGTGAACGCTTAGGAGCACAAAGAGGGGTCAGGGATGTCATGTCTCATCGCTGGTTTCAAGGATTTGATTGGGATGGGGTTCGCCAACGTACGGTCAAACCCCCAATTAAACCAAGGCTCCGTGGGCCTAATGACGCTTCTAATTTTGATAAATTTGAACTTGACATTGAAGATACACCAGATGACTTGACGGGTTGGGATGCAGATTTCTAATGGATCTTCTTCACAATGCTTCTTCACAAGTCCAAATAAATATTTGATGAGATTTATTATAATAATGCAATTGATTTGTCTGTCTTTCCGTTATTGGGTCTGTCTGTCTCTTTGTACATAAAGCTAACATGGATATGGTTGTCAAATAAATGCAGGTATATTAAAGCATACAGGCTATATGTACACGCTTGAATCTCGTACCAAAAAGCTTTAGTAATGTGCACAGAACACAACTTATTTCTTCATTCAGACATACACAGTTACACATTATAAAATGACAAAGTTAGCTCGAATAACTAATGCGTATATATAATTTCTTTTCCGTTAACTTTCTCTTGGCCCCAAAGCGGTTGACTGCCTCATAGTTTACTCTGACAACCTTAGCCATAAAATCATAACTATCTTTAGCAAATTTGAGAATCTGTAATGGATTGGACTTGCTGCTTTTTTATGTGTACGTTAGTCGGACATTAAAGGATTGCATAGTCCTTGAGTAAAGTATTACAAGGAGAGAATGTCATTGGCTGGAGAACTCACCACACAACCACATAATGTAAACCAGAGCAAAACTGAATGTGTACACATGATGTACACAACACATTTGATCCAAATTGATAGCTATATAAATAGTACATGAAGCCAAGATTAGGATGCCGGTTAAAAACATTCAATTCATAACATTGCAGTGAATGGAGCTCACATTTCATTCATTCTTTCACTGAGCATTTATTCCTCCAAGTATCAATTATGCCTCCAAATAATTTACCTACTCCATCGATCCCTGACAAACCCATCACAATTGCAATTGTTGGTGGGGGAAATCGGTAAGTATTAAGAAATTTTAAAATTTAGACGCGCATGTTCCTAATTATAATTCATCGCTAGGGGAGGGGTCTATGCATCTTATTCAAAATTGTTCCCAAAATGGTTGAAGGTAGTAGCAATTTGTGATAAGCATGATTACAAATGCAGAGCTTTCCAGAAGGTGAGTAAATGTTTACATTCATTACGCACTCTAGGTTTATTAATTAATCAGTAAATTTATGATGTTGTGTCTAGGAGTATGACATTCCAGAAGAGAACGTACTGATAGGGGATTGGTCACTGGTATGCATATTATAATAGATTCAAACCCACAAAACTTGCAAGCTACAATTATTAAGCTTAAGACTAATTGACAAGCTTATCAATAATTATTATAACTCGTTGCGTTTAAAGATGGAAGGAAAGCCAAGACTAGCTGATGCGGTAGCAATCTGCACCACTGATCGCGAACACACTAAGCCAGCGATTGGTACGTGATTGCTTGTTGATTAATGCCCTTCGTCCTTCCTTAGTTTTACTCTGTATTTACAATACAAAAATAGCTCTTGCAAACTTGAAGTACAATATTCTCCTCGAGAAGCCAATGGCGGTAAGCATTGATGAGTGCGTCAAGATTTACAAGGCGGTTGTTGAAAACAATGTCATTCTGGCAGTTGGACATGTGCTGCGTTACACAGATTACACAACTGTGTTAATGAGAATACTTGCGTCGAATGCACTTGGAGATATTGTCAATATCCAGCATTTGGAGCCTGTTGGATTTTGGCATTTTGCTCATTCGGTTCGTTTGAGTCTAAGTTTCGGCCAAAGGAGGCAAAACCCCATAATCAGCAAGCTTGTTAATTTCAGTTCGTCCGCGGAAACTGGCACAATGAAAATGAGTCGACCTTTTCGCTTCTCTCGAAGAGTTGTCATGATGTGGATTTGGTTGCATATATGATGGGCTCAAGATGCAAGGTTAGCTCGAAGCTTCGCAAAGCACACTGCTTCGTTCTTGAAAGGTGTTAAAAATGCCTAGCTTTTTTCCACAGAAAATATCCTCATTTGGAAATCTTTCGCATTTCAAGAAAGCCAATAAGCCTCCTCAAGCTGGGAATGCCATGTAAGTTGGTCATTTGCTAAAATCCTAAATTGCAAATAGCATAAGTTTTTAATGTCTAAGGAATTGCTTGGATTGTGCCTACGAGTCCGCCTGCCCGTACTCTGCAAAACGAATCTACATTGACGAATTTCGCCAGACAGGCTTTACGGGATGGCCGTTTGATGTTGTTCAACCTAAGGGAGACATAGGTTAACTTTTCCGGAGTTTATTCAATGCGCATGATTTCAATAAAAATAATATTTTCAGATATTGAAAATCTGACTGCTGCTGTTCGATCTGGGAGCTACGGCAAGTGCGTGTACGAAATGAACAATGACGTGTGTGATCAGCAAGTTGTGAACATGGAATTTGAGAACGGTGCAACTGCGTCATTTTCCATGATTGCATTTACGGAAGCTCAATGTGTAAGAAAGGTAAGCCAGCGTTTCAATTATGTGTACTTCCCCAAATCTAATCCAAATCGCTTCTTTTCTAAGACAAAGATATTTGGCACGCATGGTGAATTGGAAGGGGATGGTTTGGATACTCTGAAAGTATTTGATTTTCAAAGTCGAACAACAAAGATAATTCATCCAAGCGAAGTAATCGGAGAAGATGGCTTGAATCTACCAATAAGCGGGCATGGCGGTGGGGACTTCTCGTTGATGAAATCATTTTTAAATGCATGTGTCACAGGCAATCAGGCATATGTAATTTCTGGACCAAAAGACACCCTGGGTAAGTGCGCAATTTGGATTATCCCCTCTACATAATTTAACGTCTAATTGTTTTTTTATATAGAGTCACACATTTATGTGTTTGCGGCCGAGCATGCAAGGAGAGCCGGGACGATTGTACACATCGACGACTACAAGAAAAATATTCTAAAGATGGACTCATAACAGAGCGATTTATTTTTTGATGTGAAATGGAATTAAAATATTTGATGAAATGGCTAGTTGTTTGTTTGTTCATCACTGTCAGCCGAGTTTGCAACTAATTTGTCTGGTTTAGCGTTTTGCTTATAGTTGGTTTTATCAGTGTCAACAACTTGCTCAGCAGTAACTGTGTTCTTAGATAATCTGTCAATTGGCTCGCCAGACTGCAGCAGACTCATGAATTGCTGTTTTAAATTTTTCCAATTGAAGTTTCTCATAATTTGGTTTGACACGACTCTTCAGTTTCTCTCGAGATACTGGTGTTGAGCAAATGTAGGATTTCAATTTCCTGAATAAGTCATCTTCAGAATCATACAGACATTCTGAGAATGGAAAAATTTCTGGATAGACTAGTTTGTTCGGACAGATTGGAAAACAACCACAGTAGACCGCTTCCAACCTGGATTAAGAAAATAGGTTATATTTCCTCTTCCTGCATACAAGAAATGTTTGAAGTTCAGATCATATTTTGAACGGTGACTTACATTGCAACTCCAAAAAATTCATGGTTAGCTGTAGAAATCACAATATCCCCCTTTCCCAAAACCTGAAAATAGTCCTCTTTACTTGGTAAAAATCCAAAATGATCCAAATGATTCGCCAATTTGACTTTGGCCTCAGCAAAATTTTCTGGATTGTCCTTAAATGTTTCTCCTAAAATGCTCAAACGAAAATTTGATACTCCTTCTTCAACCAGGCGATAGAGCACACGAAAGAACATGGCAGGGTTCTTGTCAAATTCCCTGAATTATAAGCACAATTTAACCCAACTTGTACAACCACCATAGACAACATATATGCAACTTAGGTTGAATACTAATTTACCATCGATGAGGCCACACAATTCGAATTGGTTCGTCGGGCAACTTTTCAGCTCTGTTACCCCGCAAAGAGTCTATATGATCGAAGCAAATTGGGAAGTAAAATACTTGGCATTTCGCCTCAATTCGCTGCCTCAAGTCTTTTGGTCTGAAATCTGGCTGCAGCTTAAAAAATGCGTTCAAACTTGAGAGGAACGATTCCATGTTGAATTTAGAGTTGAAAAGAATTTTGTCCGCAACCAAACTATAATAAAAGTTAGCAATTTAATTGATTATGCCATCAAATGTGACCATTACTTACCAAGAAACAATTTGATTGTAGCCATACTGGAAATCCCTATCTTTTTCCTTCCTTACTGGGTACACCAACTGATTTTCATGAAAATAAATAATCTTCTTGGCTGCGCTCAAATCCTGCCGAAGGGCAATCAAGTCTTGAAGCGGCAGAACAGAGCTCGCAAAAATTACGCTGCACGTACAATTCAGTGGAATAACATTAGTTAATTAATTACGTTAAAATGCCGTAACAATAAGAGTAGAATTAACTCGTCTTACTCGAAATCAATCGTCTTTGGAATGTCTTGAGCGAAAAAAAGACCACTCGTCCTTGCTCTCCAGTGCCACTTTTTCCCTGGCATTGTGGCCAAATGGACTTCGAAATTATAAGACGAATTGCAAGAGCCGCTACAGGTATTTAAATCGTTGTATAATAAATCCATTAATTGTTTGTGTGAGCCAGTGTAGTAGGGCTCAATCAGAAGAACGTTTCTTGTGTTGTCTGCTTTTGACATTTTTGCTCTGGACGATGAAATGACCCGCGCGGGCCTGAAAATTGAAATGCAGATGGTATATGGGTATGACTTATGATTATTATAATGTGCGTGCGTAGACAGTTCGAATTTAGCTACCCTCTCTGAATACAAATGAAATCGAAAATGATGAAAAAATGAAACGAAGATGAAATGATTTCTGTAGAACAGTAGTAAACGCGGTAAGCATGTGAATTGTATTACGGTTTCTTGTAATACATTTTCATGTATTACGGTATTCAGTATACAAATTTGGAAATTCATTACGAAGCTTCAACTACGAATGAATGCGGAGATTGTACATGCGTGGAGCATTTCGAAATTATACAAATGTATGTACAAATACAAATACAGGGCTAAGGGGCAACACAACATATGAGCGGTCAATCGTCATAACCAAAATGCAATATCCAGAGTCCAGTTCCCAGTTTATAAATTATTACGCCCCTGCCCTCTCATTTGCCCAAGTTAACTCTTTTGACCTTGAATAAAGCATTGAATTGAAATTCAAAATTACATCACTCCAGCTCCACGCATATTGCATTGCCCATAGCTCCACTTCACAGCATAATAGCACTGCAAAAGTGCATGGTACTAAAACCCGTGAGAAACACCCAAGATTCCCCGTGTGTCTGTCGAACCGTACAAAGTGTGCCAGAGGCCAGACGAATTCAACTTCCCTTGAATCAACTCTATTTGTGCCGTGCCGGAAAACAGGTAATTATTTTAACGTATTTATACAACGATTAAAATATTTTTACCGACTGTAGCTGCTTGAGGTATTGCAACTTCATCTGCTGTTAACTGGTCAAATTTAGTTTAGAAACCCGATTCCAACACTTCGTGCAGCACCGCACCGCCGCGCGCCGCAACCGTGAGTTTTATATCTGGTTTTGTTTTCAAGGTTGAAGGATTTGTGGGGTACGTGCGTGTGGACTGCAGTCGCCCACCGAATTTGAAGATTTTGAAGCAAATTAAAGCAACTCCAAAATGAGTGGAAGAAAGTTTTTTGTTGGAGGAAACTGGAAAATGAATGGTTCCAAGAGTGAAATCAAAGGAATTGTGGATTCTCTCAACTCCGCCAAGCTGAATGATGATACAGGTTAGATTGTGGTTAAATTTGTTTCATAACATCATGTATATGCATATACATATGTAATACATACATTATATACGTATATGCATGACTTGCTGCCGTTTTAAACACAATTATCTTAACTGTAACTTCTTAATAATTCAAAATAGATATTGTTGTGAGCCCACCTGCTTGTTACTTGGATTATACGAGGGGACTTCTGTCTCAAAAAATCAGGACTGCCGGTCAAAACAGTTACAAAGTTGAAAAAGGCGCATTCACTGGTGATGTAAGTATAATCCTGCTGATATTCTGCTTCTAGTTTAGAGAAACTTGTGCTTGGTAAACCGGCACATGTAAAGTTAATTCATTTTGTTGTCGCTAAAGGTGTCCCCGCAGATGCTTGCAGACAATGGTGCTGACTGGGTCATTCTGGGTCACTCGGAAAGGCGAAATGTTTTCGGCGAAAATGATTCGGTATTGCATGCAATGTATTTTAAACAACAATTTTATCACTTCAGCTATTAATGGTTTGTTTTCATTGTTTGTAGCTAATTGCTGAGAAAATTGCTTATGCTTTACAATCTGGACTCAGTGTCATAGCTTGCATTGGTGAAAAGCTAGAGGAAAGAGAGTCTGGAAAAACGGAAGAGGTTGTGTTTCGACAAATGGATGCGATTGCGGCAAAAGTTTCCAATTGGGACAAAGTTGTGGTTGCATACGAACCCGTATGGGCTATCGGAACTGGGAAAACGGCGTCACCGCAGCAGGTGTGTTTCAAGTCAATCCGCGGGTTTTGTCTAATCTAACCTAAATCCAAACTAATATAATAGCGCCAAACAATTACATTGATATTTTCTATGCTTCAAGGCCCAAGAAGTTCATGCGCAGCTGAGAAAGTGGCTGAAGGAAAAGGTCTCGGAGCCAATTTCCAAATCCACGAGAATCATCTATGGGGGTTCAGTCACTGGCGGAAATTGTCGGGAGTTAGCGAAGGAAGCTGACATTGATGGTTTCCTTGTAGGAGGCGCTTCCCTCAAGCCAGAATTTATTGAAATCATTAATGCTAAGTCATAAGATATAAAATTGTCGTGTGGATAGAACCAGAACCTAGTAAATCTGTCCTGTCTGAAGTTATGGCGTTAATATTGCAGAATCCGTGAAAAAATAGCTCTTCCAAACTGCAGTATACATGTGTAGGAAATAAACTGCAAAGGCATGTTCAGAGAAAATTTCATAACTTGAAATTTTCTTCAGCATTGAATATCATATGGTAAAACTTACTAAATGTTAGCGGTACTGGATTACTGTCAAGCAGAAATCAATCAAGTTTTGTAGAAGGAATGGAAAATAAGAAATTAATTGGTTAATTTGAAAAATATAACTTTAATGTAATATCACAGCAGTCAATAATCAAAATATGTTGTAGGGAATCTATGGAAAATCAGTCTGATAGACCAGTAACCTTTTCTTATTATTCGCTAATCTGGCGTATATGAATTCCTTCTAAGTTGTTTGGAGTCCACTCATTTGCCTCTTCATCGCGTGATAGTGGCGAAAAAACCAAAGATGTCAAGTTTAATACAAGTTCCGAGTTACGGTTGGCCATGGGTTTAGATGTATCGTCATTATTTGGCAAAATCTGGATTTTTTTAGAAATTTACTAGTATCAAACTTTCTGCTACACTGCGACTTGTGAGTGTATAAATTTTGATTTAAAATATTAACCTTAATGCATAGTCGAGATGGATTCAGACGCCAATCATCATTCGGGAGCAAATTTTGGTGGTACCACTGGCGTACGGATTTCAAATCCAATGTTTCGCACACATGCATAGCTAACTGCAAATTGTGTAATTTATCATTTAATTAAACGTGCTTCTTAACGTTTGCGCAAGTGATTTACCATGGACTCAAAAGGAATTTTCCCTATTACAAACATATCCATTTCCTGTGCATACCACTTGATTTCTTCTTGAATGCAGGCTGGATCATTTTCTTGCTGAAAGGTTTTCAATTTACAATTCAAAAAGTCATTAAATTTTGTGTTCTCCATGCTCCTTAATACTTTTCTCTCAAAGTCCACAATGAATTCGTCCATTGCTGAATCCACGTCCTTTGTTGTGCTAATACATTTGACAAATACTTTATGGAAATAATTTGTACAGAATACGCGCTTGACGCTTGTAAAGCTTATTGTCTCTTACCAAGCAGAATTTGCTGTAAACAATGCGTCATGTCGAAAATATACCATTCCTTGAACTTCCTTTATGGAAATGCTCATTTCATAAGTTGGGATCCAATTCACGCCTGCCCCTCCATTCTCCAAGTGCAACATGTGCGAAATCATAAGTTCCTTCAATTCCAATTTTAAGTTTTAACTAATTTTGGTTGAGTTTGTGTGTTATTAAACCATAATGTTTCAGTTACACAAATAAGCTTCGCAATGGTATTTGACATTAAGTCCAGCTTGCCCAATTGGTAGTATTTACTAATGAGGGTGCGGCTCTCGTCCGGATTAAAACTCTTAATTTGTATCCATTTATCTCCGCTTGGCCAGTGAAGCAGGCTATTCTATATTCACAAAATGTGAAAAATGATTTTTTTAGTGAACAGACAAGTTGATTATATACCATATAAACTTGATTCGGCCAATTGGCCACGTCAATTAAGTCTGTCGAACAGAGTAAACTCTGTGCTGCAGGCCTCCATATATATATATATATTATATACCATATATGCATTTATACCTCTAAGTATCTGAGCTCACATCCTCCGCCCTTCAATACCTCATGGATATGAAGTGCCATATCGCATGACTCTTTGGCTGATATATTTCCAAGAACCAATGCCCCAACGAAAACCCGTTGCAAGTAGCATGAAACAAAATTTTTGAATTCTTCTAGGTCATAGGATGTTTGCATTTTTTCCAGTTCGGCCGAAATATCCGTAATTGGCCAACTGAATTTTCTCGCAATCACATCAAATAGATTCCTGCAAATATAAACTTGATCTTAGAAACCCGAGGGTTATTTCTGTTTGTCAAATGGTTGCCAAAATTGTATATACTCTGATACTACAGATGAATTGAACATTCTTGCATGGTGGTCCTTTAGTATCCACTGTTTAAATATTTGAAAATCTTCAGGGCTTAGCTCAGTTTCACCCACGCTTCTGAGTTTGGTAATGATCGTCTTGATCAAATGAGGAAGGCGGTATTTGTGACAACATAGCTTTACGATGAAGCCGGCTGATCTTTGTTCAATCTCCAAGGTTCCATTCCAGTGTCGTATATCCTGGAATTCTTCCGCCAACTCATTTTCTAATATTTTAATCATAAGTGACAAGCTTGCTGAGCTACGATTCAGATTTGTCAATAATTAGTCAAAGGTTATGGAGAGAAGCAAATTAAGATTACAATTAAAGCGATTGATCTTACTATAAAGCACAATGAAGTGGTTGCACGCTTGAGAAACTCAAAACAAGGGCAATCATTTTTTTATACGAAGGAATTTGTATGTGCCAAACCACGTATTGCTCGTTTCTAACGACTTCTACAACACCTCTGTATCTCTGTGCGCAAATTAAGATTAGCTGCCAAAAATGGTTGCACAATAATTAAACTTACAATTTGGGGCTGTTCATCAACTGCCTTTGGGACTTCTGTAAAATTTAACAATTCGCTCGGAAACGATCGTAGAGTTGGATACTCGAGGTCATCGGAAACTTTGATATCCTTCCAATTGGAAATCCATGATGCTTCTATTTCTGCGAAGCGAAATTTTAAATGTATATTTTTTTGAAAATAACTACATGAAATTAGACTTACTTCCTGTAAAGTAATGAGTCCCAAAATATCGCTCACGGCGGGCAACAACACCCTCATTTTTAAATTTCATTGAAATCAGCATTATATTAATATCCTCAACAGCCAAGAGATTGTCAATGCAGCACTCGATTGCCTCGTTTGTTAAACCATCTGCAGCCCCATCCACGCCTATGCCCGTCAACGTTGTTGCTCCAGAAATGTTTGCTTGAAGGAAATGTGCTGTAGTTCGAAATTGGGATGGTTTGCGGATTATGTTCATAATCCAACGGAATTCCAGAGGACTCCTTGGCCATGGATTTTGATATTTTTAGATGACGAATAGTTACTGGGTCAGGTCCTCTTTCTTTCATCAATTTTAAGTAGGCAAAAATTTCTCCAATAGCCTTATACAATAAACGTACTTTGAAATAAATGCATATGTTTCTTCCCAGCAAACTATTAATTTAAGTTACCTCATTTATAGATTTCAATCCCGAGTTTGATAACTCTATGTGCAATTGGAATAAGGACACGTATTGGTTTCGGTGGTAGTCCGTGCGAGGACAAGAAGCAAATATCGAATGTATAAATCCACTGCACTCCTCATTTATAGATTCCAATCCCGAGTTTGATAACTCTATGTGCAATTGGAATAAGGACACGTATTGGTTTCGGTGGTAGTCCGTGCGAGGACAAGAAGCAAATATCGAATGTATAAATCCACTGCACATAAATTATGTCTATGATTATTGTCGGTCAGGATACTCGTTATGCTGAAGATTTTTGCTAACCGCCTGAACAATTTGTGGAAAACGCTTCCCGGACCTCTCCAAGAGAGCAAAGTTGAAATGTAATCCAATAGTAAACCATCGCATTCCGAATGGTAAGCGGGTGGAAGCGACCAAGTCAGAATCGCCTGCAAAATTACAAAATTTAATTAAAATTCTCAATTGTATACACATTTTTACTCAATTATGAGTTTGCACTCACTTGCTCTTTTTGTGCAGAGTCTGCATTTGGTACAACTTTCACCAGTCTTCTAAATTCTGAGGTATCAAAAGGTTCCTGATCTCCGTAAATTGAGGATGTTCCGGGGCGAGTTTTAATTCTGCCAAAATGTTTGACGACTTGACGCTGAATAACATCCAGGGGCTCATCTGACTGTAATTGAGATTTGCAATCGCTTGTCGTAATTAAGTTTAAGCTGGTTTTGCAGAACAATTACCTGGACTGCTAATGTTGCATTTTCCACACGATAGTGCTTGCACCAGAATTCATGAACCAATGTTAAAACTTCCCCTGCCTTCATATTAGTTTTATGCAGGGCCTCTAAGCATCCAGGTGAAATATTATGAAGTGGGTGGTCAAATTTTGCAAATGAGTACAATAAATGCAGGTAAGCTTTCACCGTCAAAGGATTGTGAAAGTCATAACAATCTAAAAGTTTTACGCCATCTGAAAAAGACTCGAAGGTGTAAAATTTTAAGGGTATGGTTTAATAATTTTAAAAACCCAACCTGGATTTGGTGATCGGAGAATCCTATCAACGTCTGCCTTGCATATATTAGGGTAGTCCAAAATTTCTGCAACACACTCTAATATTGACTTGAGGCGTGGCAATCTCGTAACGGCTTGTTTATTCAAGTGGGTAAAGGTTGTGTAAATTATGCTTTCACTGGCACTGGCTTGAAGATGGCATGCATTCTAATTTAACAAAAATATTTTATTAACTTATACAATTATAATGAATTCCATGCGGTTTGTAATATATTTTTTGAATACTGAAACCAGTTTCCTGCAAAGGTCAGAAATTCCGTGCTGATTTTCTTCATCCATTATTGATCCAGTTGGTAAGGTCAATGAAACTACTGCCTATTCAACACATGTGCAAGAATAATTCGTAATTTTGTTTCAAAATTTGCATTTGTATCATTACAATCACACAATTACCTCTTGAAATATAATCACTTTAACATCACCCTGCGTGTCACGTTTTCTAATGTCCAAATTCATCATTCCAAACTCTTTCCAATTTGGGGGTGGTTCATTGGGATCATCAGGTTTTGTTTCTTTGTCTTTGTTCTCTGCCTTTGATTTGTCACTGTCGTCAACTAGGACAGGGCCACAAATCCCCCAAACACAAGATTCCCCGGTGCCGGTGGATTCTTTCAAGTTCGGTTTATCGGATGATTTAGAGTCGAAGTTAATCACCGGTTCTCCATTTGCAATTTCGTATGCCAGGTAGTTCATTAACAACTTGCCCAATTGCTCCAGAAGCATTGCACGCACCTGATTTCCCAAATGATTAATGATTGAAGTCTGTCCGGCTTGCAAAATCAGCTCCAACGGTGTAAGCTTTTTTGAACTTTCAATTAGTTTCATGACTTCCGTTTTGAAAATGTTCTTTATATCTTCTGGAAGGGTCAAAGCATTAGTTTTTTCTTCGTTTGAAATCAAATCCATGGGAGAGTTTCCCGTTGGTCGTGCCTGAGGCAACAACTCATCCAAGACTTTCTTTACGTAATTGGCAAGTAATCCTTTGATTTTGAGTTTGACTGCCTGAAGTAAAGCAGCCAGGGCGGACTCATCTTCAACAGGGGTTTCACCTGCTGTCACTTGCACCAACAGGAGACTTTCGTCAATGAATACTAAGATTCTGCTCTCAATAGCTTGTCGAATGGTAAGCTCAGGTTTGTTGGCAGTCGTTGCTGTGACTGGTCGAAGCTTTTTCTTTGGATTTTCTTTGCAATTTCTTACAGTTTGACTTGGTGTTTGTTCCAGTTGACGTTTGAGTGGGTTGTCTGTGGCGTTGGAGATCAACAAAGCTTGGAATCCATTTTGAAGTTGAATGAGTCTGAATTTAGTTTGGCCGTCGTTAGTACAAATTGGTGGTAACCTTAATTCTGTAAAAGTGGCAGGCTTTTTTGGAGAATTGCGATCTTCCTCGTCGCTGGATTCGGAAGACCCATCTGAACTTGACCTGTTTTCCTTGTCTAATCCATATTCTGCTTTCTCTTTTTTGCCAGACTTACATTTGCTTTTGTTTTTTGATTTTTTGGCTCTCGGGAAGGATTTGGAGCATTTTTCTTTTGATTTAGCCATTTGCCCACCAGCAATGTTAATTAAATTTTGATGCACAGGGTATTTTGGCTATTAATTCAGCAACTTAAAAACCACTGTAAATTTTAAATTTTGGAAAATTTCTTAGCAAAAGTATTTTACAAAAGCGTTCTGAGCATTCAATTTTGGGAACATTTGTTTATCAATACTCCTCAATAAAATCACGTTGGCAACAAAATGTGCAGGTGTATTCTAGCAGAAAAGTCAGGGGAGTTTGGTTTGAGTTAAAATATTTAGGACACACCGAACCCATCACTGTTCTTCATGGCACTACTTGTGATTTTGCAACACATACAAAAGACACCAGATTCGGGGCCGGAAATCACGCAAACTTGTGAACATAATTGGGTTGTCCGTGTGTGTATGGCATAATACATTTCCGATTCTTTGCTAGAAAAACGACTCAATCATAATGTCATACAAAACCCAATCGATGCTCTAGCGCGGTTAGACCCCATTGTATTGTGAGCCCTTTTCTTTATGCACTTCGGATTTATTCAGTCCTACCCCAAACCTAGAAGGATTCAATCCTAATAGCATTCAAATCTAACCCCAACCTAATTCGTTCCCGGTCTCATTAATAAGTAGATTCGTGAAGTACTCCTGGTTGCCTTGCTCAAAGAAAAAAGACTCTCGAATTTATTTTGTTCAGACAATTTATACTTTTCATACAAATGGTTTGACTGTAACTAATAATAGCTATATCCTTGAAGACCGACACCAAAAAGGTTCCATCACCCCAAATACAATAATAGCCCTCAAATAAAGAGCTTCTACTCCTCTTAACCTACTCGTGACAACAACATGTTATTTGACCTACTTTCTACTGTACCTAATATTATAAATTTAGATCGGAAACTTGAATATTCGTAAATTCAACACTTTCTATTTTATAATCCCGTCACATTTCCCTCGCCAAAGGATAAATCCAGTAGTCCTCCGGGACTATTCCTTATATTTGTAAGGTTGGTCCTCGTTGGCTTACTCCACTTTGTGTCACCGCCCGATTGATCAGTCCCGTGTCCATCCGGTTGTTTTGGGTTTCCTGACCATCTGCAGACGGGTCTGTATTGGTGGCCCTATATCCCACTCTTGTTTGTCGTTGTAGAAATCTCCGACTGTTCCAATCCTTGACCTTATTTATGATTAGTTTTATCACAATAGGCAAAGTTAACAGTAATAACCATATCATGATAATCCACAGGATTAATTCTACATGACCTGGCAAGTAACATTCTACAATCATTTTGTCAGGTCTCCGAACAGCCTCGGCTCCCAACAGATTCTGAAATCCAATCGCCGGTGCTACATATCTATTACCTGCTATTCTGGTACAGATTAACATATAGCATATACCTAACGTAAGGGCTATATTCCAAAATATCATCAAGGTAGAAGTAATTGTAACCTGTTGTTGAAACCAACCAGGCACAGTTGGTTCAAATTCTATTTCCTCATCTTCCTCTCGTTTTTTATCCACCCCTTTGAACAGGTGTATATCCTCATCCATAAGAACCGATATGTTTCTAGTCAGTGGTAAAACAATTGGCTTATTCATCGCAATCATAACCTCATTAAATCTACTTGTAAATATCGCGGGAATAGTATGATTTACGGTGGGGAACAATATTTCAGGCTTAATGCATGGGTAGGAGTCTTGATCCATTCTCCGTGAGTCGATGATTAAGGCACAATCACATGGAAGTTTGATGTCCAGAGCTCCCACCAGTGGTCCTGATAAAGTCTTGGTTGGTTTTCCCGGGCATTCAATTGCACCGCTATTCTCCTTTAGATTAGCTACAATGTAGTGCCTATCCTTAGTTTTTATAACTAATACTTCGGTATGATTGATACATTCTACGGGACATATTTCTTGTTGTTCCTTTACAGTCATGCCTCTAACTATCTTTTGGATACAAATCATTTCAGGACTATGGCGTGACCCCACATCCGGTATTTTACATAAGAAGTCTTTTCGCACCTTACATTCTTCTAAGTCTGATTCTAAGAATGGTACTATATTTTCCCCATTTACGGCTACTAAAGTTTTAGGTATTTTAATCGAACACGTTTGATTTTTGTATAAATACGGAATTGTTTGAATACGAAATAATCTCCACTCGCTTTGCCTTTCTACTATTGGGATTTGTACCTTAATTAATCCCCCACTCTCTTGAAATATGCATTCAGTAATAGGTAACTTAAAATACATTCCTAAATCGGCCTCAGAAATCGCCAATCTTAAGTGTTTTTCTTCTAGTCCTATACGAATCTTATTTATATCCCCGGTTAATACTTCTCTAGATATAAACTGAGTTGGCAACCTTTGAGTCAAACATTTCTCCTGTGCTCTACTATAATAATAATATATTAAAGTAGCATGCTGTAAATTAAAATTATCTGCGAGTATAGCATTAGTTGACATCAAAGCAATTTCTGTGTCTTCCTGTGAAGACTGAAGTTTTTCGTACCATTTATCCAGCTCATTCACCATTCCTGTTATTTTCTCAATACTTTCTTTTGTTTCTTTACTCAAGATAGTCAATCCCTTAGATACCTTTATGATCTTTCCTTCCTGATCGTTCAAGGCTTTCTTAACGTGGCTTAAATATGTTTCTATATATGTCTCCCTTGTCTTCAATTCTCTAAAACTGTTTGCTGAAGGATTTCCAAATAATCCCTCTATTACATCACCCACTATTTCTATCAATGCCCTTGGTTTCCGATTATTCTGGGCATTCCCCCCTTCCTCCGCTGGGATTCCTTCTGCCATTAAATCCTTCTCAAGGGTTAGTAAAATCCTCCTGTTCTCTTCCATCATGTCGTATGCTATGTTTGATAAATAGCATATTCTATGATGCGAATGAATATAGAAAGTGTCATCTTTATCATAGTGTCCCTGCCAATGCCAGGAACTTGAATTAGAATTTTGACCTTCCCTATCAGCTGCTACACAGTGTCTTTTCCTGTCCAAGCTTGGTCCGGGCACCTTAGGAGGGGGTGGTATTATATAATGAAGGGGGATACTGTGGGTGTATATCACCCCTCCCATCACCTCTTCATTAATAATCCCCAACGTTGTGTGGATACTCATTTCCCCATTAATCTTCCCAATGAGTTCCATGAATAAAATGACCATCAGCCACCAAATTTTCAACCCTGCCTTAAATAAGGCCTTAGGCTTTGGACCCCCATTTCCCTTTTTTTTCTCCCACATACCTTACTATTGCCATAAGCCCCATCCTCTGCGCTTTGCTCCTTGTTATATGCCACCAAACAAACATAGTCATCCATCCAACCAGGTTTAACACTTTTTCTCCCTGCTCTGGTAACAATCGGTTCAGCTTCTCGTGGACTCACCTTATCATCTGTGTCCCCATCACTGAGCTCACTATCGCTACTGGTGTCTTCAGTAGCTTCAGATTCAGCTTGACTTTCCTCCGAACTCTCTTTAGTTTTATCTAATTCATCATCATCATCGCTCCATACCTCATTGACCCCGTCCAGGATCCAATTATTATTTCCCCGATTTTTCAATTTGATTAATTTTTGAACATTAACTATTTTTTTATGCTGCTGTTCATTTTCTACTTCATACAGCAATTCCGATAATTTTTTAGTTATATGAAATCCCTCCCGATATGGCTTTTGTAATTTAGGACTTCGTCCCTTTTTCTTGTAGGGGGTATTAATAGCCACCTCGTCCCCTACCTTAAATTCCACCTCTCTCCTATGTTGATCAATGGCCCTTTTTCTCTTTTCTTGCTTTTCCCTATTTGCAACCATGGCCTCCTTTCTTCGAGTTTCTAAATCCCTCAATTTTGTATATTTATCCATAGGTGCTTTAATAGCTAAAGGTAGCCTGTTCTGTAGGGCCAAAGACGCATCCATCCCATGAATAAGATAGAAAGGAGATTCTCCTGTTGCTGATGACTTTGTACTATTAATTGCAAATGTTACCTCAGGCAATTTTCGACACCAATTCTTTTGGTTTTCATCGGCAAATATCTTTAACATGCCCACATATGTCCTATGTGCCCTTTCTATCACACCGTTTGAAGAACTATGCATAAAAGTCGTTCTTCGGTGTTTAATGCCCATCTTCTCAAAAAATTCCTGCATCTGAGTACCCAGGAAGGTTGCTGCCCTATCTGTAAGTATGATTTTAGGGCACCCATACTTGAAAATAATATCCTCCTCAATAAACCTTATTATAGTCAGTGCTTTTGCATTCGGGACAGCCCTTGTTATTAGGAATTTAGTGGCGTGGCACTCTGCAGCAATTACGTGCACATTACCTTCCTCTGATTCTGGATATGGACCACTTAAGTCAATTCCAACTAGTGCAAAAGGTTCCATTGGAATATCCATAATCTGAATCAGGCCAGGTAATTTAGTGGTACGATGTTTGCATAATTGGCACACATCACATCCGTTAGTGAAGTTCAATACAATTTTCCCCATATGCTTGAACCAGTACCTTCTTTTTATTCGGTCATACGTCCTTTCAAAACCTGTATGTGCGCTATCTGGTTTGCAATGGGCTTCATGCAAAACATCCGGAATGATAATTTTCGGAATTACAGGTCGGCCATATCCCTCTTTTTTATTATACAATATTCCATTTACTTCTTCAAATCTACTTTGAGCTTGAGCATTATTTTGAGACAATTTTTCCCTGATCCCTTTACATGTATTATCTTTCATTTGTAGGGTCTTTAAATCTTCCTCCCTCACGCCTATGTTAAGTACTGGAATCTCCTCTTCATTTACTTCCTGTTCCTGGCTTAGTGGTAACCTACTCAGTGCATCCGCAATTTTGTTCAATTTCCCTGGTTTGTAAATAATTTTTGCTCCTGGAAATTCCATCATTATCATAGCCCATCTTATAAGCCTTCCATGCCCAGTTGGCTTAGCAAATTTGAGACTTGATATTGCGATATGGTCAGTATGAATCTCGAAATTCCTACCATGTATGTAATGGCGATACTTTTTTAAAGAGAAAATGATGGCTAGCATTTCTATTTCGCATATAGAATAATTCCTTTCTTGCTCATTCAGAGTCCTACTTGCATACATCACCGGGTGATCTTTCCCTTCTATTTCTACACATAGAATTCCGGCAATGCCATACCCTGACCCATCCGTGTGTAACTTGATTGGCAGTTCAGGGTTGAATGGGACCAAAATGGGTGACTCCATTAGCATAGACTTCACTGCATCCACTGCTTCCTGTGCCTCCTTCCCCCACTCCACCTTCTGTCCTTGTTTTAACATCATGGTCAAAGGTTTAACTATAGTTGCATATCCTTGAATGAACTTTCTGAAAAACCCCATTAAACCTAGCAAGCTTTGCAACTCCTTTAGGTTGGTTGGATTAGGCATCTGTGAAATAGCCATTACCTTCTCTGGGTTGGGTCGCATACCGTTCTTTCCAAAAATGTGCCCCAACACTTTTATTTCAGGTTCAGCAAATACACACTTTTCAGGGTTTATTTTTAGCCCAACTGCTTTTAATGCACTCAACACCCTTCCGCACGCTTCTTTAAACTCCTCAAAAGTATTCGCCGATATTATAATATCGTCAACATATACTAGCACATTTCGCCCAATTACTCCATTAAGTACCTCATTTATTATATTTTGGAAAATAGAGGCACTGTTATGAATCCCAAACGGTAATCGCTTAAAGCGATACTGCCCATTCCTACTAGAGAAAGCGGTACATTGCTTACTATCTTCATCAAATAGTTCTAACTGCCAAAACGCTTTCCTCACATCAATAGTGCCGTAAAAGTTTTTTCCATTTAACCTCTCCAAAATTATTTCCATCTCTGGTAAGGGATACTTATTCCGGACAAGCCTTTTATTTAATTCCCTCGCATCTAAGCAATAACGAACTTTATTGTCCTTGTGGCCCTCCTTTACCATGATGATTGGGTTGTTGAATGGACTGCAGCATTTTTCCACCACATCCATTTTCACCCACTCGCTGATTTGCTCTTCCAATTTTTCATGCTCCTGATCACTCATTTTATATGGTTTGATCACTACGGGGGTAGTACCAGTCATCATCTCTAGTTTACATATCGGGCTACGAATTTTTCCGACTTCTCCCTTCCAGGAAAAAACCGACAAATATTCCCCTAATAATTCGAGGAGCTCTTCTTGGTGACCTGTTTCTAATTTTTTATTAACACATGACTTTAACAATTCTATTTTGTCCCTCTTCATTTTGTAATCAATTTCAACCACCATAGCCTCATTCCTGTTGGCCTCAAAGAATGGAATCCTTTTATTTCCAATAATCAATTTCCGTTTTCCGAAATCTATCAGAGCCTTAGCTGCTGCCAATTGATCCCCACCAAATATACATCCAAATGGTAGCTGTGGAACGACATATGCCTCATATCTCCATTCCACTTCCCCAAAGGCAACAACTACTGGTGTTTTCCCTATCATTTTAAGTGGTTTCCCACTAATGCCTTTCACCTCCATTATCTTGCAGGGTTTGATTTCCCTTCCCTTCACTTGCTCTGCCCCTACTAAGCTAATAGACGCGCCAGTATCAATAATAATTACTTCTGGTCGGCCATTCAATTTTCCTTTCACTTTTGCCATACCCTGTCGCGCCTGCCCGGCAAAAACATATGCTTCGTTTTCATTTGTTGATTCAGCTTCTATTAAAGTCATATTTACCTTTGCATCTTCGCTTTCCTTAACCTGCCTCTTTCCTCGGCAATCACGTTTGAAGTGGCCTACCTTTCCACAATTGTAGCATATAGGCCCTGTTTTAGTGGGTTGCACGACCTGACAATTTGCTTTAATGTGTCCTGGCTTTTTGCATGCATAGCAAACTCGGTCTTCTCTTCTTCCTGGGCCTGCCCCCCTTTTCTCCCTAATTTCATTAACTAGCATCATTGTAGCTTGTGCCAAGCTACCGATATTAGGTTGTGCTTTGTCTCCAGTATACGCAAACGCGTAATCCTCCTCTTCGTTCCTACTTGCCAAGAACCTACTCTCCGACACCCGTCGGATTTGTTGGAGAACCTCCAACGTAGTCTTTGGATCTATTGGCAAGATCCTTTCCAAATACATCGCCCGCAACCCTTTTATCAAGTGCTTTACTCGTTTCTCCTCACTTGTGACTCCAACCCGATCACAAAGGTCTAATACATTATAAAAGTACATCTCGGCACTTTCATCTACTTTTTGTTTTCTTCCATCTAGCATTACCTGATATTTAAGGTCCGACGCTACGATTTGAAAACCACTTTCTAACTCTTTCTTAAACTCTGCCCACGTAGGTGCAGCTGTATTAGATCTTTTCAACTGAGCTACGAAAGTCCTATACCAAAGCCTAGCAGCTTCTGTTAGAAAGTTAGGAATCATACCCAGTTTTGCGGCGTCGTCCCAGCCATTTGCTAGGGCTGCCCTCTCAAATTCTTCCAGGTATATGATGACATCATCTTCTCCTGAGAATTTTTCTGGTCGGATGACCATTTTGGTAGGCGTTGGCTTGGTCCCAGATCCACCTGATGACCCACTCCCGGTTCCGCCTCCTCCGCCACCGCCGGAGTTATTCATACTGGTAATTTCTTCCACACACGAGAACAGAAATAAAAAACTTTCAGCCAATAATCAACACTCCCATAAGCAGAACACAACACTCTTGTTGC
>JAAXYW010000686.1:0-31636 GCA_036851895.1 Orthonychiurus folsomi | reverse complement strand
TCCCTGAAGAAGGACTCAGCTCGAGTCCGAAAGCTTGGAATAAATAATTTTGTTTCTAAAAAATGGCATCCGTTCAAACCATTGAAGTTTCAGCTATTTAAAATGAATATTGAGAAATTCGTTTGAATCTTTTCTGTTAGAATTGACATAGTAGAAATTAGAGCCAAAACTTCACAAATCGAACCCGCACTTATCAAAGTGAAATCACCAATCTCAATGTTTAGAAAAAATTGGAAGTAAATTTTGCGTAATCCGGAAGTTATAAACAGAAACGAAACGATTAATTCATGTGCTTGTATGGTACTTTTAGGCACATCACACCAAAATATTCATAAGACCAATTCCAAAATTTGGAATCGGTGGGAAATAATTAATTTTTACACAAAATCACAATTTGCAAGCCAACTTAAAGAATAAATTAGTGCAATCTGAACAGAAGAACACATTAGGTTTCCTCTGGTGCAGCTGCAGCTTGTGATAATTTTGCACTGCACTAATGGCGCAAACCAATGAGCTCAGAATTTAAATTGTAAAATTGTAGACAAGTTGCGAAATAGTTTCAAATTTCGGCTTATTTTTTCGATCACATCCGCAAGAAATTCAGGAAACCATTGCGCTTGTGCAGAATTTGGTAGGTGAGTCGCTATTATTAACATAGCGATAAGTATGGGCTTCCACCGCGCCGACAAGCCATTCATTCAGTACACCCAATCCAAAAACCAATAAATAAGTGCAATGTGAGCTTGTGACTGCATGGACAATTGTAACTGCAATCACAAGGTGATCTGCATGTATGTATTTGACCGCAATTTCAATACTGCACTTTAACACCACAATTGGCAGTAGCAGCACAGTACTGGCAGTACCACACAACTAGTGCTCCGGCTTTGCAAGAGCTATGGAGAAGGTCAAACTGACATGACGTCACTTTTTTACCTCACGACTAACTAGTCATGACATGGCTATGATTTGTATCATTAAGTAAACAATGCTTTTCATATAGTGGGTGGGGAATGGTTGAAAACATAAAGTTATTCGCAAAAGTTCAGCGCATCTCCCCTTAGCTTTAGCATTAGCATCCACCCAAACACTCATCCTATTATTGCTACTTTGCGTTAGGTATGAATATGAAAATTATAATATTCAAATATGAATGACTCAACGACTAGAAATCATCTCTTCGAAAGTAGAGGTATTCCCTAAAAGTTACATTCGGAAGGGGTTCAAATATTGTGTTACATTTGGTCTAAGTTACAGATTATAGATTAATTTGTCAAACACTAGATTGAGCGGATTACGAGATTATGGATAACAGCAACAACTCCGAATACGGAACATTCCAAATTGCCTTCACCGACCAAGGCGGGACTAAACATCCATTTAGACGTTAGCTTGAAATTGATTCATGTCAGATTAATGAAACTCAAGATTGAAGCTCGTAAATAAAATAAAATGCACCAGTAGTTAAATGTTTAGCAACAACAGGCGATGATCTACGCGAAAGTCTTTATAATTTTTATTGTGTCTGTCTCAATGTTAGAAAAATTCTGGCACTATTAAAAATAAGACTGTTTGAACATCCGTTGAAATTGAAAATCATCCTCGCATCTTGTTTCAACAAACTGCATACACTGGTTGAATATATTATTTTAGACTCGACTATAAAATGGCGGACTAATAAAATGGCTTTCAGCAATTGGATTTTCCATCATCGTTAATTTTATTGAGTCCTGACAGAGTCTGTTCTTTGCCGAACTATTAATTCTAAATACTGATTAGTAAACAATTTCTTTCTAAAGTTAGCAGTACAGTGAGTACACCAAGTAGAACTGTTATGATTTGCGTGATATGACTGGTTAAAATTAAGTCAATGTCTGCTACTCAAGGAATGTCCGAGTCAGGCAGACATTGTATTGTAATCTTCCTTCCCGTTATTCTTTAACTGTAGCAGTTAACTTGATAATAAAGTAAAGCACCCTTTTAAAACCTGACCAGGCGAAGCGTAATGTGATCCGAGTCAGGCAGACATTGTATTGTAATCTTCCTTCCCGTTATTCTTTAACTGTAGCAGTTAACTTGATAATAAAGTAAAGCACCCTTTTAAAACCTGACCAGGCGAAGCATAATGTGATGTGGTCAAAGTAAATCCCAGATAATGGATAATGTCAATAGCTCGGTCGTGTAACATATGTAACACACGTAGGTGTGTACCTCACACATTGGGATTTCTTGTGTTTGTATTATGAGTTGTGCAACCTACGAGCCAAGTCTAAATGTGTGTGTGAAAGTGAAGCGCGAGAGATTTGAAGAGAATCCGTAATTTTACATTCCTATCCAGTCAGTCGTATATTTAACCTAACGTCGCACATTACATTAATGCATTGTTACTGCTGGATCACGCCTTGTCCAAATCATATTACAATCACAAATGCAATCCCAAGTCAAAATAAATGCATACAAATAGCAGGAAAACATCAAATCACAAATTATTTTGTACATTTCCATTTCATACTGTGACCGAGAACAATACTGCGGATGTGGCACAAAAACACTTGAACAAGATCAAACGACCGACGACGACGGTCAAATAGTGACTGAGATCTATCAAAATGTTTTAATCGGAATCCAGTTCGTGTTTTATCAGCCCGCGTTGTTTATCCCAATTTACTCAAAGTTTAAGTACCACCCTTTCCAGTTGGAGAGTCGTTAAAAGTTGTTGACGGATCCATAATGAAGGCCAGTGCGAGTGTAGGCAATAGCTGTGAATATGAATTAATGCACACGAGAGATACGATTGTCCTTGTAGAGCCAAACAGGACATCTGTATTAACAAAAGCAGTTCAACGGGCACAGAACTATTTATTCCCAGAATTAAGGGCATCGGAAAGTGGTGGGGTCAATCATATGACCCGTGCTCAAGACATGAAGTTGAAACAGCGAATGATCCTATTTACATTTATTCTGTTCTCAGTTTTAGTTTTTATTGTTTTGTGTTCGATAAGCATTGGATTGAGTCCCAGTGGAAGTCGTCTTTCATGGGGTCTCTCACCAGCTTGGGATTACAATCAATGTTGAGGAATTGACTGAGAGGTCAAAGTGTCCAGCTTGTTTTGGGGTAAGGAATTTTACATTAAGATAACAATAACAGCATTCATGATTATGTAACTGCGTAAATTCTTTTACAGGTAAAGCTGTGCCCAGACATAATTTCCGGAAAGGTTGAGCTTAGTGATTGGAATAAATTCCGACTGAGTAAACTTGTGAATGCCAAAAATGTGTTTTATGCAACTTGGAATGGAAAGGGAAGTCAGAAGCAGGTAATTTTGCTAATATTTACATTGACTGGTAGAAGTTTTGATTTCACATGTTTAATCATTGCATTAATCGATTCACATTTAACCGATCGCGGACGCCGAAAGCTTACCCGGATTTAATTCAAATTTATAGATTGTACTGAAGAAATTAGCTCATGATCATGAACTCGAAAAGCTGGACAGAGCCATTTGTGATCGACATGGCCAAGATGACTGCCCTGTACCCGATGTCGTCATTAGTCTAATTGGAAAGTATTCGCATCAAATTGAAGATGATCAGCCGATTATTTTGCATGGTGAAAAAATCGGCACGGGTTCATCCGTATTGCTGTGCCCATCTCATAGAAAAATGGATTTTCTCATTCAAGCAGCTACAAAATTCTCAAGGGGACAGCATCGCAACACAGTTTTAGCAAATGCACTGACAATGCTGTTGGTGAATCCTGAGCCTCTGCTTCTTCAAGTAAGAAAATAAAAAAGTAATCTTGGGTAACTCTAAAAAAATTAATTGCAAACTATTTTGCCAATCTAGGCATTTCCAGCAAAAGACGGTTGGCCTTTTCCAAAGTACTACGGGGGCTGTGGTCGAATTGTAGCAGAGGAATACGTAGGACGAAGCCTTACCCTGTACTATAATGAGCCTTTTAATATTCGTGCTCAAATCGCAAAACAACTATTAGAGATGGCTAATAAATTCGGAGAGAATCCTACGAATTTTATTCTGTACTTAACAGACATTACTCCCGAAAATTTTGCATTTGATGAAATAACAAATCAAGTTAAAGTTGTGGATTTGGAAGACATCGTGATGGTAGACAAAGAAATCCTTATTAGAAGTAAGTGATTCGACACTCTTTTGTTAATTTAAACTTTACATTTGCATCGATTATTATTGTAATCGTTTCTGGGAAATTTCTACAGGCAAAGTTGAGGATTTTAATAAACTTCATGTCGCTGAGTCAGTTCCTTGCAATAATGGAACGGGAAATTCCGAAAATTTGTGTTTTAGCTATTCCGTCGAGCAACTTTGTGATAGACCAGTCATGGATCACAATTACTACGCAATTTGCACGGTATTTCATAATAAATAAATAGTTTTAAGTATATTACAGCACAGTAGTTTAACTTTACACATTTATGAACACAGGGATTGCTCGCCCCTGGAGCGTTGAGTGACGAATTTCCAGAAGGACTTTTGCACACTATCCCTGACGATTTGACTAAAAAATTTCCAAATTTTGCGGAAATACTATTGAAATGCAAAGATCCATCGCTCAGCCAAAGCCAGCCGCAGTTAAATCGAGTAGAGGCAGCTCAACAGCTCATAAAATTATTAGGTGAATATTTGAGGAATTGAAGCAAGTGAACTGCCGAAGTCAGTAGAAGGGTTCTTGAAAAACCCTGACAATTTTGATTCCTTGATCTGCCATTTCATTAACATTACCGAAATGAGTTTTTAGCATTTTAAACGTTATTTAAGAGCTAGCAATCTAATCTAGACGAGGATATTCCAAGCAATCCGAAATCCTGCATGTGATACGATAAGATTCGTGAAACTTATTAGCTCAATGCCAAAAGCGAATGCCAATTGCCAATAATGCACACTGAACCACCGCATTTAAACCGACAAGTATTGTATTTAATTTTATGAAGTTTTATTGTTGTCTACCGTAAGTTAATTTCATTCGTAATTTATCCCCTCACATAGATCATCGAGGGTGAAATCCCAAACCAGTTTAACAAAATAAAATATTGATTTTTATAATTTAGGTTTTCAAGTAGTACTTAACGATTAAGTACACGTTTTGAGACATTGTATCATTGTATGACAACAAAGCATACCAGGCTTTAATTTTATGTAATTCTTGTATACGATACATCTACTTTAAGCAACAATCAACGAGGATTAAAATGGTGTTTTTAATATCTCATGATCATGTTTAAATTGCAAATGATTTAACATTCGCACAATTTTGATTCTGTTTAGATTTACAATGTGGCTATAACTTAATTTAAAAAAATATTTCAATTGCAACACCTACTTGTGAGAGCTCGTGTGCGGCTTTTTTGAATGTAAATTTTGACTACGCAGTTGTGAAATCCCATCTCTCCACTACTCCATGCATGCCTCGGCCATATCGACTGCCTGCCTGCATTTGGAGTGCATACAATTTCACCATTTGCTATTCGCCGAAAAAAGTCAGAGGCTCGTCCGGCGCATGCAACCGCCTAGCAAAAGTTCATTGTAATCATTCCTTTCCATTCTCCGTCGTGTTGAGTTTAATTCACCCACACTGCACTCCGTCGCTTCGATAGCCAGTCCTATCCAGTCAACTTTAGTAACTCAATTAGTAGTACGTCCACTTTGCTACAACTGATTTTGAGCCAACTTATTCAGTTATTTGGAGTTTCCACGTTCAAGGAATTTTGGAGAGGATCAACAAGGCAGATTAGACACACAAGTCAAGGGTAAGTCATAGCAAATGATATTGTAATGCGTGTTGAATTGTTGTGTGATTGGTGAAATCTGGATGATGGGGATTAGGTATTTAATTGTGGGTGTGGCATTGGAATTCCAGGAATCTGATCAAAATGCGGCCCTCAATAATTATCCATGATGAAAGAACTTCCTCCTTGGACTTGGATGAAGCCGTGAAGGAAGGTGGAAATGTAGAGAAATGTTCAAGCAAAACTTTGGAAAAATTTCAAGGGGAAAGAACAAATTCTGCTACGTATTTGTGTGTTGAACCGGATGCCCTTCTTCATGATTCCGTGACCTTGGGGTTGATAGTGGAGAAGGTCCTTCTTCCTGGAGGACAGTTTCTTTTGAAGTGTCCGGCATTTAAGACTGATCCCGATTTGAGGGCTAAATTAGGTAGACACTTGAAGTGGAATGGATTCACGAATGTAGTCGTTACCGAAAATGGAATTTCTGCGGAGAATGACAATATTGAGGTTAGCTACCAGTCAATCGTTAATTTCAAAGCAAATATATTTCCTAAGCTTAATTTTATTTAATTGTATTTCAGCTCGAACCGGTACCACTGCCATTTATGAGTAAAACCGCACCTGTATCGAAACCTTGGAAATTGACCGTGGCTGATGATGATGAATTAATAGACGATGATGAGTTGCTGGATGAAGAAGATTTAAAAAAGCCGGATCCTGCTTCCCTTAAAGGCAAGAAGTGAATACATACTACATTTTGACCTCAGGATCCAAACACTGCAGTGTGTGCTGTGTGTGTTAACAATTTTTAACTAAATCCAATCTTATCATTCGTTCCCTAGCTTGTGGTACAACCGGAAAAAAGAAGGCTTGCAAAGATTGTTCGTGTGGACTCGCCGAAGAGCTGGCGGGTGTACCAAAGGATTCTACGACAGCTAAATCTTCGTGTGGAAGTGTAAGCACCCTAACTTTTGAATTAAAATTTTGAAGAGTAATTTGTAAAGGAGTTGCTAGCTAATCCTGGTTGTGGTTTGTGTACTAGTGCTATCTCGGAGATGCGTTTCGATGTGCAACATGTCCATATCTCGGCGCTCCAGCATTTAAGCCGGGTGAAAAGGTTCAGATTCCGGATTCTTTGTTGAAGTCGGATATTTAAGATAAACAACGTACAAAGTCAACTCTTTCTAATGTACCTAAACTACCTAATATCGATTTCTTGTAGATGCGTGTTGATTGTTTAATTTCTTAAATGATATTAGGGTGCCAGCTGTGAGGAAGTACAATTAATTTAGGAAGGCGTTCGATAAATAGAGTTCATAATATTAATAATATTATTAGAAATTGGTATGAAGCATTGTTTGTAGGTCTTTCAACTATGGTCCGTAATGTAACTTTATTCAAAATTATTATAAAAGTTTAGTTCATTGTCGATTATATAATAAATGTTTAGTTCGTTATAAAACTGGCTTAGATTATTATTGCCTCTTTAAGCGCCATCATATCCGTTCGGATTTAGGATACAACGTGATTATCAAATTAATCCAACATAAGTCTTATTGAACAAGCACTTCAATACCGTAAAGTGCTGTACAGCTCAAATGACCAAACGGGAGGCGCATGTTTTTAAGCTTAAGATTATTTGCATTATTTGATTAAGGCTAATGAAGTTGTATTACAATAGTAGAAAGATATTTTTAGTTGAGTTCCCAAATCAAGTCTCAAAAAACTCGGGCTTAAATACCAAAGTTCAAATTTATGGTCTGTCGCTCAGTCAGACGCAAAAAACAAGTTGTTGGTAACAACATTTCATGAGTCAACCAATCCAACAACACGGTTGGTCGAAGAGGTAACTCCTATTTTGCGTTTTCCGTATTTTGACGACGCGACGTGGCTTCACTTCAATTTTTACTGTTATTGCCGTTCGTCTCACAGGTCATGTTTAAACATTGCCATTAACCACGGCTGGTTCGTGTGAAGTACGTAAATGTTCCAAGTGTTCATCTTCATGATTCTAGCTAATTGAAATGGATAAGGAACGCAAACATAATCGCTCGCATAAACATGCCTCGCACAAACATCCACATAAACATGCAAAGGACAATCACAAAATTCGTGAGGGAAAGGATAAAGATAAGAAGAAATCAGTACCGGGTGACAAAAAAGAACAAAGAAAGGCGATGCGGAAAGCAAAAGAAGAGAGAAAATTTGACAAGGATGAAAAACAAGAGATCGAACGAGCTAAGAAAAAGGCAGCTAAGAAGTTAAAAAAGCAAAATAAGCGACCAAAGATACCCGAGGCTGAACTTCGTCTCAAATTCACAAAAAGGCTTCACGGTGGTCTACGGCCCCTGAGACACCTTTTAGTAATCTTCGCCAAATATCCATTCAGCTGTGTGAAGAACACGGACACCACGTACAATTTCAAAAGCAGATGGATTTCTTCTTTCGGAGGAATCTACTTTATTCTTATGACGATCATCTCAATCTATCTCTTACTAGTGGGAACCTTCAACATTTTTGCAATCTGTTTGGAAGTACTAACCCAAGGAAGTAAGCAGAATGACACGAGTAATGAGAACGTGACCCACCTGCTCACCTGCATTCCAGAAAACGCAACTACGTTCGGAAAACTTTACAATGGAACTATATACCCGGACTATTCTATAATTATTTCTAATGGGACGAAGAAGTCGAACGGAACTTTTTATTATAAAACTAAAGTGGATTTGGGAGAGACCGGCTTTGTCAATGTAAAGATTAATGTCGACAACACTTGGGTTACTACAGATCCAGAAAAACACAATTATATCATCTACAACAATGCAACATTATATGCGAATGGGTCATTACTTACTTATGGGACTGAGTTTTTCAACGGAGAAAAAGATCCCCCAGATATCCCTTTCCTACATGAAACTGAATTTCACCTCAAGAACGCAACTATAAACACTACTACAGGTGAAGAATCCGGATTGATATTTCACGTACACAAGGAGGATGGAAAGATAAGCATAAGAAATGATACATTGGGCATCTCTCTTAAATACACGAATGACTCCAACCAAGAGCGTAAGCAATTGGGAAACCCGGAGAATGTCACTATTGACTGGTGTCAACCGGAAGAGATGACAACTACCGTCAGATCCTTTAAAAAAGATATTATGACTACTGATGCCAAGATCTATCTCCTTGAGAATGTGTTGCTGGCGCGGCATGGCATTATAGTAATGGCTATTTGGTGTGCCCTTATCCACGTTCTCATCACTCGGTTTATGATCATGAATAGGCGGAAGTACATGGCTGCCTATTTTGGACTATGGACTCGGTAATTTTGGGTTTGTGATATCTAAATTATGTTCGTGTGAATTTGCTTGTGCTTTTTTCATAGTGCTGTCCTCGCACTGCATCTGGATATGGGGAGAAAATTGTATTGGCATTGCTTCATGACTTTGATAATTTTTTTAACATTCATATCACTTCTTGGTGTGTGTGCTGTAATGGGCATTGGTAAAATACGTTTTCAAATTAAATAACGCTAGTTTGTAGTTTTTTAAGATCCTTCATAAGTAAATCTTTGTGCTTTGATAGGAGCAACAACAAGAGGCGTCCCAGCCTTATTTTCCCTTCTAATGTTCCGCACATTGCACCCTGATTTAGTTGTACATGACATTGGCACGACACTTTTTGACATTTACATGATAATTTCTGGATTCATCATATTTTATCTATTCATTGGATCCAAAGGGTATATTTTATATTTTCATGGCTATTGCAAGGCTTTGACTGCCGCATTTGGAGAATGGAATGGCCGTGTTTATGCAACGGTTCGAAATTTTAAACTTTAACATGAAATCTCTAATAAAGTATCAAATGATTACAATTTTTCAATGCAATTTTTTGATTAAAGGTGTTAAGGGGAGGTGAGTTTGCTCGCACACCGGAAGGGCGAGTTGCGTACAAGGTTCTATTCAAGGTTCGAAACATCAGCGTCGTAATTCTAAATAACACTGCTCTTTGTTTGCTAGTAAATTTAGTATTGATTTCTTTCTTTGACCAGGATCATTGTCTCCTCGTTGATCTTATAGAAGGAACTAATAAGACTTTTCGATATATTATCGAGTCATACATTGGACTTCAGGTACAACAACTTTATTATTGTAATTAATGTGTAAATTGCATGTAGAGGATTTTCCTAGAAATAAAAAATGCTCTATTCGCTTTCCTTCCCACGACAGATTCTATGTATCATCTTTGAGATTTATTTTGCAATCCGACCAATTTTGGAAATCGAGGCAGCAGGACATAGTCGAACCAGCGACTTAGCAGCCTTGGAATTTTATTTTCTCCGACCCTTTGACTACATCCCTGGTATAATAATCTTAAGCCTCGACGTATGGATCCTTCACATTGTGATGAGAGCCGCTGCTGAAGTTGGAGATGAGGCCCGATCTGGTCAAGAAATCTTGAGAAGAAAGGTTTGGAATCCTTATATTTAACTAGGTATAATTATTTTTGAGATATAATTGAGAATCTTTAATTTAAAGACAATGCTGGGGCGAAAAACTGACGAGGAACTTTATTTCATGCTATCACTGTTTGCAAGCTACACGAGTTACACAAGGATAGAATTATGCGGAGGGAATTATTTTTACATGAACAAGGAATTCATCATTACAGTTACTGCAATTATTGCATCCATGTTTATCATCGTCTTTCAATTCCAGCCCGTTCTGGATTACAATTATGACACAAACGTTACAATCATAAATTGGCAAAGAAGGTCTTTCATCCAGGAGTTTTTGGATTTAGTGGAAAAGCCGTTCTACACTCTCCCTGGTTTTTAAACAGCACAGGTAGAGAAAACTATTAGACTAAACTGTTTATAATAAACTATTAAAATAAACACAAGCGGGCTTTTTGTACAATTTTGGCAAATGTATTTATTTTGCACTGTTACATTTTAACTTTTGCTTTAAAATTTGACTTTGTCGATTGCCTTGAGAAATACACTTGTTTAGCTTTAACATTCGATGTCGAGGTTCCATCCTGGTAAGAAAACAGTATAAATATTGTGTTATAGAAAATATTTAATAGTTTGAATCCTGGTTCTCACCAATTTGTTCTTCGTGATAGTACACTCCTGGCATCGCACAAAAATAATCCTCCTTGTAATTAGTGAAGGATAAGATATGATTATGGAAGTAAACATCCTTCTGGCAGTGGCGGTAATATGTGAATTTGAAGGTACAGGGATCAATCACCTCGTTATAACTCAGAGTCGTCAAAATCAGGTAAATTGAGAGGATAAATGCCAGTTTTGTGAGTGTCTTAGGTCTGGAATTAAAACAAAAAGACATGTTGAAAGTTGATAAGGTGTGGGATATCCAATTTTGTTTTTTGTAATTTACCCAAACAATACAGTCAGTACGCAGTTAGCCACGGAAATGCCTCTTGGACTCTGACGCGGTCGAATAGGATTCAGATTCACTTTTGGTGAAGAAACAGAAGCCACGGCGACCGAGGCTGGGGCTTTTACTTCTGTCATTGTACTTTCCGCCAATTTTACTTGTCCAAGGATTTTAGGGGATTCCATGTTAGCTACGTGTGCAAGTAATTGCACACACCGGGTACATGTGTAATTTTGTTTTGCGTCGTGAATTATTAAGGAAGTAGAACACAGGAGGGCTGAGGATTGAAAGCAGCTTCTGTGTGCGCATTGTATCCCCAGGTAAGGTTGATGATATTTGCTACATTAATAAATTATTCACCATGGTAATGTAATTTCATCAATGATTGCTGGCATATGTCTGGTCAAATAGTTCTAGGAATACTTTTTCTGAGACGCACAAATTTTTGGAAGCGGATAATAACATGATGTTGTTTTGGCAGAAATCAAAAGAATTATGTTCTGCTTGTTTTACAAAATTTGATGGATTCCCGGTTCCATTGGGTTGATGGGATGGGTGCTATGTAATGACTCAGTTTTCATTGTACCCGGGCAAAATCCAAAGAGACATAATGAATGAATAGCCTTTACTAGCTCGAGCATTAAAATTAATATTAAGAGAAAATTAGTAATATTGTACCGGGGTATAACTAGCCCGGGTAAAAGAGTAGCTAGAATCGTAAAGAATGGGGTTTACACGATTTTTACACTTGAAATTTTCTCCCATAATTGCAATAAAACCTACGAGTTTCTACCCACTTACATGTCCGTTGTACGTGTAATGGCGTGTAAACCCAAGTGTATTACAATTTGATTCTAGAAAGACAGACAAGGAGTTCAGTCAACAAGCAGCACTTAAAGGAAATACGATAGCTCACTTTGAGTGTTTGAGTAAGTCGCTTAAGCTGCTCATTCACAAGGGACCCGTATAAAATGAGTAAAGAAATTGTCAGGCAGTCACTTTGTGAAATAAAAGGTCACAGTAAAAACAAGTGTCATAAAAATCTAATTTGGCTTTAGAACAGAATGAACGCGCATTGGAATAGTACTAAAGATAATACGGCTAAGAATGTACACGGCATAAACTAAGTTTCATAATTCAGCAGCAAATCAAATCTTTGTTATGCGTTTAGTTAAGCATAATTAAAAGAAAATATTTGATTGACGATTTAAATAATTTGGGTTGTAGTTAGTAGGAGGAGCATTTATTCATTTGAAGAAAATGTACAAAACATAAGTATGTACTTAAACATCTAGTTGATTTTAAATTTGAGAGGTTTTGTGATAGCATTCCGACTGCTGATTGGGCTCGGCAAATGGTAGCACATTTGCAATAGTTTGCCAGGTATAACTGACATAATCAGCGACTGGAGTAAACAAGTCAAATTAAATTAATTTTTTTCCAATGCGGTGAAATCCACTAATTTTTACAAACCATTTTGACCCAATCCTGGGAAGCAGGCCAACCCTGGCAGCGGCTCGTCGTGTGTATGTCCACATTCAACCGCGACTTCATATTCCATCAATCCATAATACGAAATGTAATTGAATTTCTTCTGGTGAGGAATCCGGCATTTGAACACGATCTCAGTCAACCACAATAAAGCAAAAAACCCGTACAGCAATTCAAATATGGTCAAAGTACGAAAGAGTACTTTCCTGAAAAACAAAGGAATCAAAATCTAAGCTAAATTAATATTGGGAATGGCGTCTTACTTTGTTTTGTTCCAAGAAGGAAGACAGCGCGGAATCAAGCCAAAAAATGACAGAAGGAATTTTCCAATCATCAAAATTTCATCACCGATAACAATATTGCGTGGGAGTTGCTGAGTCATAACCGAAGTGTCCCCGAGTCCAGCGCTTTTAACCTGCATATCGACTTCGGAGAATTTAGAGGATCCAGAAGTGGGAAATCCAGTGGCAGCCATAATTGCAAGAAACAATTTTAAATTAAGAATTTGCCAAATATTTAGCGAATTTTGGATCAGTAGTCAAAATCTAGTTTTGAGGCACATTGATGTGATCTATGTCGTAACAAAGTAGTTTTCCGCATTACCGTGGTTGCTATTGGATCAATTCCGAAAATTTTGCTTGAAATTTTGCATAACCCGTGCCTCATAAATCACTTAATTTGAAAACTCATTTCGCCTGCTTGGGATTCAGCCAATTTTGCATGCTGAACTAGCAAATACCGCTTCTGATTTATGGAGATTTGATACTACAAATATGACTGAAGTATTTTGAATCGGAGTAGAATATTAAATACAAGTATTTCATCCGAATCAGAGCAAACTTTTTATTTTATTTTACATTACAATCTGCATGATTCTTACATACATACATACATACATACATAACAAATGGCTAAACATTATTTAAAATAAATAACTCGGTGACGGAAAAACACAGTAGACAAGCTTCACTTCCTCCTCCACCCTTGAGTTTGAAATTTCCTATCAATTTTTCGATACATGGAAGTTTCCGCCGGCATTTCACTATCCAACAGCCCCGCTGCGTCGTCAAACTCGCCAAAATCCTGCCCAATCCGTCTTTTGTCTGGCCCACCCGATCCCCGCTCATTTCCCTCTCCCTTCACCCTCAGTCCCATTTCATCAACTTCAGATTTTGAGTAAATTGGACTCACTTTGTAGTATGGGAATCTTTTTGTTGACATTTTTGATTTCATCATCTTGTATTTTTTTCTTGGAGGTGTATTGGGTACGGAGCCTCTCAAATTCCTCATAATCGGTTGAGTTTTCTTGACGGTCAGTGGACTCGCTTCACTTTGAAGTTCTGCCGGGGAATCTCCATTATGAGAAATGAAATTATTAGAATCCTCCAATGGCTCTGTACTGTACCTGTAGTAAGGGTCACTCGTACCTAGGAAAAATTTTATCCGCTGAAGAAGTGGACGATTGATACTGGATGAGGTTGTAGTGTGAGCTGGGATTTTTTTAAATTTGAGAAGATACAACACTTCCCAGTATGGATTCCGGAAGTAAGACAAATTACCTCGTGGGATATTGAAGCGTGGGAGTTGATTTGGAAAAATGAAATGTGTCGTATGACTGAAGACAGGGGTGAGAGTCATGGAATCATTGGAGAGTAAATTAAAAACAAGGAGATGAATGGAGATCAACACCAAACGTGAGCGGCGACGAAGGTCTGAGACCATTTTTAGCCAAATCGTCACACTTTGGACTTTTATCACCTAGGAATTCAAATAAACTTCAATTAAGCGGAGCACTTTGTCAAAAATAATTGAGAAATTCACATTCTCTTACTGGGTTTGTTGAGAAATCTATCAGTTATGTTTGTGACCCGTCCAATTTATAGTCGTCTGCCTGGAACGCTCCGACGGAACATGTATGTAATAAATCTCTTTGTCACCCTTGTAATCCAAAAGAAATGAACCGACCGACCCGACCTGCTTTGAGCATCTGGAACCCAATAAGCTTCGAAATTATCCTTTTATACTTGGGAGTAAAACCGGTAAGGATTCTGGGCGAGATTTGCTTTTGGCTGGAAGCTAGTAAAAGGTTACACGGAACCGCATCCCCATGACTTTCCAAATAAAATGTAGGATGCTACCCGGGGAAAAATGGGCGGATGATATTACTCTTCGCCCGACCCAAATTTTCATGTTTTACCTGACGAACTCCATGTAACTGTGTATACAGCCTTCCTCCGTCAAAATTATGGTGGTCTAGTCCGAAGTGCAGTAATTAGTAAGTGAAGTTATGTGTGGGGTTCATTAAGGGGAAATTATTTGTAAGTTTGAGTCCGAGTCCTTGGTCGAGCTATGGATGTAGTATGTATCACAGCAAAATATCGCGCGTGTGTCTTGTTTGTTTCTCATCAAACCTCGAATGTCATGTCCAAAATTGTAATCAAAGAAAAACCACGGAGAGGAATATCGAATTCCAAACATTCAACTACGACAAGAGTCCATCGGGTAAGGCTAAATTGCATTCCCGGCAACTCCCACACTCCAGACTGAACTAATTGAATGTACTGGGAGACTTAATTTTTCTGTTTTCTTGAATTACAAGAGCGCATATCCAAAATTCTAGAAGCCAATGGAAGTCATCCTTTACTTTTGTTAAATAAAAAGTTACTAATAAAATTTTTATCCTTCCACTTCTCGTCCGAGTAATTCCTAGCTCCCACACCGCGAAACAAATTAAATAGTGCACATTCTTGAAAACTTGATAATAAAAATTAAATTTGATGCTGCTAATCTGTTTCTGATTAAACTTTTTTTTTAAAAAGTCGGAAACCATAAACATTTATTTGCCCCCATGCATGCCCTGCCATAACTCTGCGTCATCTTCAGGACAAAAATAATTTTGCGTGGGGGAGCGAGTGGATTTCTCTTGAGGAACACCGCGGAGAGGGATAAATCATCGGTAAAATCTGTGTCCAATAGCATATGTAAGTCTGATTTACTGGCCGGTTCAAAGCACAACCTACACATATGCAACATGCCAAACACACATAATGTGACAATTCAACTTGAATATTCTATGCTTCATGTAAATTTCATACTAAAAACTAGACTGCACTTGAATTACAGGAATCGTGTACATTAAAATTCTACACATTCCCCTTTACGATGTGTGTATTCTCTTTTCTTTTCTTGGATTGTGACTAACTTGAGTTTCAAATTTGCAGAATGTCAGACAACTGCAATTAGTGCAATTCTTATCTTCGCAAACCAGTTCTACGGGTAAATTTGCCTGCTAACATAATTATTTCCGCTTGTGACAAGTGGCTAACCGAATTATTGCTCACCGGAAACCTCCCACCCACATTTCCTCCCACGTATCCTTGTTATCGGAGTCTCAAATTAGGGATAATCTGTCAAAATCCCACTCGACAAATCTGGATTTACGTAAAATATCGCTTGTTCTCGACGATAATAGTTTTAGACACGATTTTCGTCTGGTCTGAGTTATATGGGTTAGAGGGTGAGTGTGTCTATTACTATCATTTCAATCCATTATCCATTTACAGTTCAGCTTTCACTTTCGCTACCCAGGGTAGTGTTAAAGGAAATTAATGCATGCACAGCGGCGTACTTACATATGTATTATCATTTTTACTCCAAAGAATACACGTAGGTAAATTGTGTACTTCTCTCGGGATGCGGATCCTTTATATGGGATTAATGACATTCGCCGAAAAGATGAGGTCAAACCCGGGGGTAGAGTTGATAAGAGAATATTAAATTATACTGCGCATCCGCCCTCACAAGCTTTGGTAAATCCGAAGTAAATTTGTGAGTCAAGTCGATAAGGAAATTGTTTTTATTTTGCGTAGGGACCACCTGTTTGGATTGACATCCAATTCCGAGCTATTCGTTGAGCTGTACGTACATCCGTAACGTACGTGAACTTTCTGCAAATAGGGAAATATATACATACATGTACCTCTGCCTTTAGCCCTTGGGGTTCAATAGCTACCAAATCCTGTCTACAACATGCATATTATTTTCATCAATATTTTCACTGCGGAAATGGACCCCGTATATATACAACACAGAGCAGTTTGAATGGCAATAATTGCTTGAAGCTGAAAACCATCTCCCAGCAAAATTGCATCCAATGCATTAGGTTACATCAGAAACCAATTGGGAATTGGCCTGACGCAATCGCGATCATGTAAAAATCTTTTACCTTTTCTTGCTTTTGCCAATTTTCCCCTTAGAAACCTGTAAAGATTATGGGGATTTTATAATGACGATGATTTTGGGAGTGTATGTAGTACGTGTGGATTATATGAGAACAGGACAGGTGCGTAAAATTTGGTGTACATAGTATCAAAAAACATGTGCAGCCAATTTCCTTCCGTTCATCCTGTTTTGCATGGTGGAATATAAAAGATTTTACAAAGGAGGAGATCGTGTGAGTTGCCATGCGATGTGGACGTGTGCAGAATTTAATTCAATTTACTTGGGTGAACGGACGGGCGCGTGGATCTGCTTCTCAGTTGCGTATTACGATTTCTTTTAAATGCCAATTCTGTGGAGTTAATCACGGATATATGGTGTAGGAGATCCAAAATGTTCTGTTTACTTTATTTCTACACGATCTGAATTACGTTACGTACGTACAACGTCTGAGGTCACGCAGTCTTGGCTTGAGGCTTGGGAATACCCTAAACCTGCTCGAATTGTATATTTATTTATCAGAAGTGAGCATTTGATGTGTAGAACCACGTCAAAAATCGCTTGCATACATTTGGGAGAAAGATTTTCCAATTAATTAACACTTGCTGTGATGTGTCATGTACTAATTTAAAGCATAAATGACAAGCGATGGAAATGCAGAACTTCCGGTTGGCTTCGTATGTCATCGGCTTTACTTCTTCCGTTGTTGAATGCAATGCTCTGTTCGCAAAAGTACGAACAAAATATTAATTAGGACAGACGAGGGTTTGAATAGAATGACTAATTAAGCGGGTTAAAACAGGTATCACAGTCACAAATGGGAATTTAAGTCATCGAACTTTGGCTGCCAATCTTTATTTTACTATTCAGTCTATTAATAGGTATTCAAGCTGTCAGTTAAGGGTTGTCCGATAACTAGTTGAAGTAGTTGAATCAAATTTTTAAACAAAAAACATTTTATATAAATCCAGTTATGCCAGACGATAGGATTTATACAGTTTACCCGTACCAGGTAGGGAAACCTCCTACGGCTCAGCGACGAGGAAAATTCTGGATGATCCGTAAGGTTTCGGAATATTTAAAAAAAACTTGCTTTTCTGCTGTTATCATTTGATTTCATTGATTCAGTTGCAGTGATCGTATGCTACGCGATTCTAGTAGTTATTGTTGTTTTGGTGGTCCTACTTTCGCCTACACACAGCGCTATGAGCGGACATTTAAACAGAACGGAAATCCCCACAAGTACGACAATATTTTTTTTCATTCGAATTATTTTAAACTTGTATGAAAAATGGAATTTGTAATAAATTCAAAACATTAATTTGCTAGGCAAGCCATTTAAACCTTCACAACGAGACCCAGTTTATGACATTGATCCAAGAACCTCGCTTGGATCTTCGGATCGGAGCAAATACCGTGGAAAAATACCCGAGGGCTGGGACGAGAGGCTTTCCAAGTACTACGGATCCTTCCACTTCAACTCCAACTTTTACCGACTTCTCGTAGAGAGAGAAGACAATTAAATAAATTTCACGACAACACCATGAACGCCATAATCCATTTATTTAATGACAAACCAATCCGGCTCTGAATAACAATTTTAATAAAGACATTGAACTCCCAATGTTATGTCTTGGCCGCCAAGAGCAGGTGTAGTGTAGTTCACTTTTCAAGAGCTCCTCCATTCTGAATCCAGTCTTGCATACCAGAGTAGACTCTATAAAAAACAATCAATCAAATGTGAAAACTAATGAAACCAAAGCCAACGCCTACGACTGCAGTCGCAGCGGATAAGGAAAGGTAATGAAAAAAATCCGATATGCGTTTCGCATTTTTGTTGGGTCGAGCGAGATCAGTCAATATTATTGGGATTGGATTGCGATTACGGGGATTCGAAAGTTGCTTCGGTTCTCAAGTGGTGATATTTTAGAAGGTAATCTAGATTCCTGCATGCACGAACCGTACGCACTGCATTGCAAAATCGGATATGCAAGTGCATGCGGAAGGAAATCGTAATGTGTGAGTTCAAAACCGGTTTCTGATTAGTAAATGCAATTTGCACGAAAGGGTAATGAATTTGATATAGTTTGTGCATGAGAGTGGTGGGTCGACGATCGAGTTTGAACTAGTTGTTGACTAAAAAATGGATATCCGGATCATGCCACGTAGGGACTACGTACTTGACCGTTTGAAATCCAGCCTGGTTCAAGGCGATGGCTGCTTTCGTGGCTCGTCCACCCATTTTGCAATGAGTAATAATTGTTTGGCCCGTGGATGGTTTGTCGAAGCCGTATTTCTCTTTGAAGGAATCGTCATTCAATTGGAAGGCGGACTCTACTTCTCCCACTGTGTAAAATAATTGTGATGTGAAGAAATTAATATAAACAAAATTTACTGGGCTAGGAGTGAGAGGGAGCAAGATGATAAATGTCTTACGTACGAGGAATATTTTTGGACTGGGGAATTTTCCCATCTGTCTTCAACTCCTCCCTTTCACGGACATCAATGAGGACGGCGTCCGTGGACTCCAATTCCTTTTTGAATTCAGGAAATCCGAGCTTTGGGATCACTACATAAAAATTTAATGTTTAATTTAAACAATAATAAAGAAGAAGATAGTTGCGCCAAAACTATTACTAAACCATAATGTATTGCCAATATTTAAATTCTACTAACACTGTCAAAATCTGCCACTTCAACTACTCTCATGTTTCAGAGGGAGCCCGTGTGAGTCACACGTGCAGCACGCATATGTACAAACTTTATTTGTTATTCAAGTCTGCTATTAGAGTAGATTACTATAAATGATGGGATGGAATTCAGATTGAATCGGATCTACAAACTACAAAAGGAGAAAGTCTTGTGTTACTTGTTATGTTGGTGGATTTGAAAAAATTCGGTATTCCTACTGAAGCACAACAGTGTTGTGTGGGTAGATCTTGAATGATTGTACGGATCTACAAAATCCCTCAGCTTTAATTCGACCTTTACACAATGACCATTTCGAGCACAGATTATTTTTAGCCACATTTCTCATTTTCACTGAAAGCTAAATCTCGATGTCATGTCTGCATGTCAATTAGGTGTACCTTTTCCGTGCTCAACGTATAATTCCGTGAACATGTCGGGTCAATTGGGTCAATTAAGTGGTGCTTGAAGTAGTCAGGGATGCAAGCAGTGAATGGACCCATACAAGAATCCACCCTTCTGCCAAACGAGTCACGATTTTAGTGAGCAAATTACCCGACGTGATCTGTGTTACTGCTAAATGGCTCAATATTAATTAATATATCCCATTTTACTGCGACTGCACTATGTCAAAATTACACATCATGCTCTACATCAAGCGTTAATTTGAATTATGTTTGAACTTTCTAACTACACTGTACACTCGGAAGCAAACGACTACGAAGCGAACGCGAGACACACCGGGAGCAAAGATCAAAGAATTTAGAACAAGATTTACATGATTGACTCATCCACCGGGAGAATTGGGTAAATGTCGTCCGGCCCAGACAAACTCGGCTGGTAGTCGGCAGCATTTTGAGCAATTTGACTTGTAGTGATTTGTGTCAAATAGAAAAGCACGGGAAGCGGTGCGGTGCATGTGACCTTGGATGCTTCTAAAAATTAATATGGCGTGAGGATCCCATTTAATTATTGTAGTTAAGCCTAAATTCAACTGCTTGCGTTAATCAAGAACTACTAATTTGATTGTTGCTGAAAAGAATTCTTCAACACCTTGCTCTGGCTTGTGCATAAATTGTCAATATTCCAATTTCGGTAATGCTTCCAAAGCTCTCACATTTCAGGTCAAGTAATTTGCTTTAATGCCCGGAAAACCGTAAGAAAAATTCATTCCAACTGAACAAATCAACCACAAAGCCTATCAACCTGTGCATTCCGTTAGCTTAACTTCTTAATTACAATTTTAATTGGATGACATTAAACAAGAAAGCAAGTAAATTTGGCACTTACAATCCATTTTATCACTTCAAATCGCAAATTCACAAGGAAATATCACAAATAAACAGAAGTTGAGAACCCACAGCTAAGCGTGCACTTCTCAAGACGATGGCGAAGGAAAAACTAATCAATATCACTCCAACCAACCCCACTTTGACTCTGGACAACTTTATAAATCCTTAATCCGGTTTATGATTCAATACGAAGTCAAAGTGTGAAGGACGACGGGACGGGGAATTGAAATTTTCCCTCCGGCTCCAGTTTATTTGCATGCAAAGCATTGGCAAAAAGGGCGGTCAGCCCCGCATTTTGTATGATTGACTTTGGCGACATTCACGTATTGGAGTTGAAAAATTATAAATTAAAAATAGCACGGATGGACATGGCATGATGAACTTGAGGTTTCTTATAAGGAAAGCCATGATTCATTTCCGTAGAATAGATATTTACAAAGTACCTTCTTAATTTTATCCTAATTCGAGTACCTTAATCTACATTGTTCAAGCCACAGGATGATGAAATCCAATCGCAAAGTGGCAAGTGTCGAAGTAAAATGGTACATGTACGTGCCTGCAATTGTGTAATGTTTAAGATTTTAAAGGATTTGCAATGAATTGGCAGCTTTGCATTCGAATGTTTTAAATTAAATTGTTCTCCGCGTGCCTGACACATCCCTGCCTTGATGTGATTAATTGGCGGATGAGTCCGGAAAGCCTGTGGGCAAGTCATGATCAACAAGTATTACGTAATCTGCTCAAACACAGAATTGGATTATTGATGAAATAATAAAGAACTCATCTGTCATCAGGAGAAGCATCGAAAAAAAATCAACCAATTGACAATTATATCACATCCACATTGGATTCTGGCATGCCGGTTTGCCGTTCTGAAAACAATATAATGTCTTCCGTACATGAAAACTTAGTTTGGGGTTTGGCACTGCCCCAGTAAATCAACCAATTGACAATTATATCACATCCACATTGGATTCTGGCATGCCGGTTTGCCGTTCTGAAAACAATATAATGTCTTCCGTACATGAAAACTTAGTTTGGGGTTTGGCACTGCACCAGGCAGACGAGCAACATTGAATTGGATTGAACTGTACATCTTATCTTTCACATTGTGTTCCATTGGAGTGTTGGGGAAGTAACTTTGAGTAAAATTACTTCTGTCCCCTTCTAATTCTACACAATATAAGCTCAAAGTTGACCAAACGAATTACACAGCGGTTGGTTTTTTCTTTCTTCATTTCCTCGTGTTCCGAAGTGTTTGATTATAGCAAAAATATTAAGTAGCAATTAAAATTCACTGGTTTTGCCAAAAATGGCAACTTCATCATTTGCTATTGCATCACGTCTTTGCTTTCATTTCTATTTCATTTCTGGTGGTTAAATAGGTTAGATGCAATGACTCCCACAAGATTATTTACAATTACATTTTTTGAAAACGTCTGGAAACTGTCCAAATTAGAAATTTATCCTCAGCACAGTAACATAATATGACTCAAATGACTGACAAAACCTCACAGAGCTGAGAAACTATACCTGGATCCAAGAATGAGTTATTTACAATTAATAAAAAAATACTAAATGCAAATGAACTTTTCCTTAAGTCCTTAATCCCCAATCTCAGACAAACCCAGAATACTTACTGAGCTTTCACTCAGTGGAATGCACGGATCACTTTTCATCACAAGCAGCATACGTGAATATTAGCATGTATTTAAAATTCATTCATAAAACCTGGTGTAGTAACTTAGACTTGAGAGTGAATGACAGTTACTTCCACGATGGAAAACAAGATTAGAAAGGAACTCTGCGTCGCGTCTTCCTTTGCATTTAACAAGCAGATGATGGCAACAATGATCAAACGGAAGGAAGTGGGACTCGAATGGATTACATATTACCATTTTTTGTGCAAAAATTACATTACGCATAAACACACACGCGTAAACGCTTGCAAATAGCTTGAAGGCAGAAGTTGGGATGCGCTGATCAGTGATTGTGGTTAGCAAATTGAACAATGACAAATTATGCAGCCAGATTGCATGTAGCCAATTCGCAGTTGTACAACTTCGACTTCTTCCCTCGTCTTGAAGAGATGGAATTAATGAAGTTACGAGGGCTACGAACTGCTTGGGATGAAAAAGAGAGTAAAAGTGCGAGTGAATTATGACGGAATCTCATTGGATTCTTGTTCCACTGCCCTATGCTCCCCCACTTACTTAATGGGTAAGTTTGGAGTGACCCAAGATGCTAGGGGGGATTGGATTGTCTTCTTGGTGATGATCTTTGGGTTCACGGATTTTATATAAAGGACATGATTAGACTGATGAATTTGTCAGTCAACTGAGGATCCTTTGTGGTTGTGGTCAGATTTACAGGTTACGATTGGTTTACCTGATAAAATGAGAGTAATTTTGGTGAGTGATATTTTTATTTCCTTAAAATATCAACAATGGAAAATTTACAAGTCGATAATTATTGTAAATATTTGTAAAAACTTTAGTTGCTGAAAACAAAGCTATAAAAACTTCACAATCTAATCACTTTTACAGTAATTTAATGTACATTTTGTCCTACAGATTTTAGCATCCTTCGGGATCCTAGCCTCCTGTGAGCCCCCATCGCACCACCGTCGAAGTCGGCCCTCCTCCTACAGCAGTGTGTCCATTGGACGACCTTACCGTGACAATAGTCACAGTGGAAGTGAAATCGACATCCAACAATTACTCCAATCCGTAGAAAATAGTAATAATCTCCAACAATACGGTGCACCACTTCAACAGCAATACGGTGCTCCGGCCCAGCCACAATTCCAGCAATCAGCTGCGTATGGCGCTCCTGCACCTGCACCAGCTCCACAACCACAATTCTCATATGGTGCTCCAGCCGCGCAGCCAAGTTCCAATTCAAATCCTAACCGCCAGTCTTCCAGCCCAACAATTGGCGTCTGTTTTCTCAGCTAGTCAAGCTCAAGCCTACGGAGCTCCAGCAATCCCAGCTGCTCTTTTTAATACTGGCGCTCCAGCACCAGCGGTCAGCTACGGTCAACCACTTCAAACTTTTAATAATCCCGCTCCTGCACCAGCGGTCAGTTACGGTCAACCATGCTTTAGCATTTAATAATCCAGCCCCCGCACCAGCGGCCAGTTACGGTCTACCAGCTGCTCCAGCGTTTAATAATCCTGCACCGGTATATGGACCACCCAATGCTCCCGATGCAAAATACGGAGCACCGGCCCAGGCGCAAATCCTTTCTGTGGCTCCGGCTCAACAATACAGCATCAGCCCAGCCCAAGTTCATGGTGGTGGCCAACAACCCGCAGGCGGCTATGGTGGTGGCCAACAACAATCTGCAGGTGGCTACAGTGGGGGTCAACAACAATCTGGTGGTGGCTACAGTGGAGGTCAACAACAATCTGCTGGTGGCTATGCAGGGGCTCAACAACAATCTGCAGGTGGCTTCAGTGGAGGTCAGCAACAAGGTAATTTCGGATCTGACGGTAACCTCGGTCTTCCAGGTGACAATGGAAGTGGCGGGGATGGCGGGTTTTCAATCACAAGGGACGTTTCCGTCCACATCCCACCCGCGGATGCGGATTCTCCACCCCCTCGCCCATTCCGACCTCCACCAAGGTTGAATAAAAAGAAGGAAAAACACTACAAAATTATTTTCATCCGAGCTCCAACTCCAGCTCCTCCAGAGGAACCATTCATCCCAGAAATTCCAGAACAGCCTGAAACTAAGACTCTCGTCTACGTTTTGGTGAAGAAACCGGAAACTCCTCCTCCGATTGTCATCCCAACTCCGGAACCACCAAGGAATACTCAACCAGAAGTTTATTTCATTAAATACAGGCAACCAGAAGGTGGGGCTGGATTTGATGGGGGTTCAGGTCCATCCGGACCAAGTGCTGGTGGGGATTCAGGAGCTGGTGGAGATTTTGGAAATGCAAGTGGCGGGTATTAATATAAAATGCATGCTATGCTATGCAATTTGTTTGTAATACAGTACAACTTGTTTGCGGAGGGAATGCGAAATTTGTACAGGGGAATGTTTACTTTGTGTGTAAAAACTAGTCTAGTGTCCTTCTTTCTGGCGCACGCGTAAAGACTGTTGGGATTATTGAAAACAAACTCTGTTAAATGGTAGTCTGAAAGTTAGTTTGAATTTGAAGCAACGGACGTATTAAAAGTGTGAGGAATTACGCGAGAAGCGCTTGCGAATGTAAAAAGATCCTATTTTGTACGAAAATAAAGTTATTGTGTTCAAACCCACGGTGTTGTTTTTCTAATTAAATTGGGTTGTTTTGCAAAGATTTCAAATGCGTAGACACTACAAAGCTGTTGCTGTCACCTTAGTCCGAAACTAATAAAATAGTTGCACAATGATTACAAACTTTTAATGTATTTTCTGACGCTGAATTCAACCTTGAATTACAAACTGGATAATAAATTATAAAATAACAAATTAAAGACTCACAACACAATCACAATGAAAATCATACAAAAACAAAAATGGTAACATGATCCACCCGTGGACAACAATAAGACCCCATTCCACCATACCCTGCAATACAATTACCTCAAAAAACTTCCAACCCACCTTAAAAATGACCCCTTAAAAAGATTTTAAATTACAGTGTGTGCCCAGCTGTTCAATAAAACTTCAATGTACAAACAAAAATCTTTGCTCCCTTCATTCCTCGGTGGTGACGACGGGCTCCGAATACTGGCCCGTCATTAAGATCATCCCTGTCGGATTATGACGAAGGATATACAAAAACGGTCTTTCAAATCTCAAAATCTTCTCATCCTCCGTACCGGGTTCCACGGGCTCAGATTGTCGGTAATAATATATTTTCTTGCCCCTTGGCTCTCTCCTTCCGGATCGAGTTGACCTGACATCGACTATACGCAAAAAACGGTTGATAGCTTTGCCAATTTGCATCACGAGGACTCATGGTGGCTGTGGCCAAGGGGGACTTGGATTTAAAAATCCAGTCACTCACAGATAACGGCTCGGCGGAGGTTCCATACTGCTCCCGAACTTGAGGGCGAAGGATGCGAATCAAATCAAATTTTTTATTCCCTTCCATGTTGGCTTCACTGAGAGTGTCGGATAATTTTTCCCAGGTCCCAAATTCCGAAAAGTGTTGGTACATTTTGATCCAAGTGAAGGTCATTCAACCCATTGATTCCCTTGAATTTGGCGAGGTGGGGTTGAAACATGTCTGTGAGCCCGAACCGTTGCATTGTGTAACTCAAATTGAGGGCCGTGTGATGACGGAAGCGGGGAAATACAATTTTGAAGGAATCTCGTGGGTAAAATCCTCGCATGAGATAAGTCCAACTTTCGAGGGTCAGTCGGGATTTGAGGGATGTGACCCCACCGATTGCAAATTCTCCGGGTCGACCAGGCATGAGGAGGATGAGGCTCAAGTCTCTTGTCGTGTATGGGATTTCCACGGCCGTTGCATCCAATTCATTGTCGTAGGCAGCTCTCATTGGTCCTCGAAGGGAGACGGCGGGGACTTGGATGAGGCGGCGGCCCAAAGCTGCCAAATGGATGAAATGCATGTCCGTGACGGAAGGGTCCCGTGCACCGGAGAATTGTCCCTAGAAAATTGAAAATAAAATCAAACTTATAAATTCCTCATAAGTGTTTTGTAATTTGTTTTTATAAAAAGGAATACAAGTTGCTAACGTCAAAAAATGCTGCAGTGATGAGTGACATCGGTCCCTTCAAGGGGAGGCTGTAATTCAGCATCTCGTAGGAATGACGTTGGATTTGTGCACGGATCATTTGATTAATAATACTTTGAGCCAAGTGGCCAGCAAATTTGTAGTCAGCCTCTTCCACGCGTGTATCATAGAAATGTTGTACCCGCGTCTTGAAGAAATCTAGGACGTCGCCTTTTTGCTGTCAAGAATTTATCATACACACAAATTTATAAGATTTAGTATTTTGATATAATTTTTAGGCATACTTACCTTGTCAGCAATTAGAAGACGGATGATTGCAGCCGCAGTATTTGACTGTGACAAAAATGACTGGGTAACGTTGTAGTACATCATGTGTGGGTTAAACGTCAAAGCATCATCAAATTTGAGTAACCCGTCTAATTGAGCTGCCGTCGTGCCACGAGCTCCCAAAAATAACATTCCAAGGGATGAAATGATAGTGAAGGGACTGAGGACCATATTATTGTAATTTGTAGAGGATTTGGAAACCGGATTCGTCAAGCTACTGAAGAGGCGGAGGGCAACTTTATTATTTACGTCAACGAATGTTCGCATTTCTGGGTCAAGGTTGGTTATCGTCGCTTCCAAGCCTGGATTACCATTTGGAGCTTTATCAAATGTTGGACGTTTTTCTGGAGGCCCTTCGTGGTGAAGATGATGGTGGTCGTGGCCATGATGATCGTGGGTGTCATGACCGTGGCCGTGGGCGTCATGGCCATGAGCACCTCCGTGCCCATGGGATCCATGGTGAGCTTCGTGATGATGATCAGTCAAATTTTTGACTACATTTACGGGTAGTTGTGGTCTGGGTTGAGAGGCGAGGCGATCTGGTGCAAAATTTTCATCAGGATTCGCGTGTTTCTCTCCCGGATGTGGAACCTTGACGGCAACTTGCCCTGTTTCAGTATCAACCGTCTCAACCGCTGTATGCTGATACTGTAAATGAGAGGGGCGGGGCCTATGCAAGTGGTCCGGAAGATTAGGCACGGGTTTTTGATTATTCCCATGAAGGTTGAAGAGGGTCGACGGTTTGGTCGTGGTTCTAGCCGTGGATGATCTTATGGGATACTGGTTATGTTCATGATGAGGTTTATGATGAGAATCTTCTAAGAGGTCGGTTTTACATGTCGTTGTGAGTACTTCGGGTTCGCCTTGGATTTATTTTAAAATTTAGTCTAATAACTGTCTGTTTAATCAGATACACCCAGACCAATGTAAGTATTCTAAGCCTACCTGTGTTGACATTACCACCATCCAATTCAGCCACGGGAACGTATACTCCATGATGAAACTGTTTAATAAGAAATTAACATTGTGAAACTAGTATTTTGATCTGGAGTTTTATATAAATTCTTACAGTTTGATAAGGATCATAGCCAAATATTTCATCATCGTAAAAATCCGCTGGTCGCATATTTGTGACGCTCGCATTGATCCGTCCCGAATTCGAGTAAATGTATTGTGGTTTCGGTGGCTTCGGTTTGCTGCTGCTGGGCCTCGTGTATTTAACAGTCGTTAAATCTCCACGATCCAGCATATCTTCAACTGTGTCCACTTCCGGTGAATTGTCATCCACTTGGATTCCTTGGATTTTCAAATGAACCGTATTCCCAAGCTGTGGCTCTCGAGAACCATTCTTAACTTTTGTCTTCCCCGGAATGGCTGGGAAGATCGGACCCAAAGTTGTGGTTGTAGTTGGTCCACGGGTAGTCGTTGTTTTGGTTTTATTTGACCTTGACGTCATCGTTGAAGCCGTTGTTGCCGCCGTCGTAGTCCGAGGTCTCGGTGTACTTGAAGCCGTGGTATTAGAATTCGGTTTTTTTGGTTTCTTCGTCGTAGGACCACTTTTGGAACTTGATTTATTTTTTGAATGATGTGAGGATGAAGAAGTGTCGGGAACAATCGTCGTCTGAATCACAGCCGGTCCCGTCCCATTCCTTGCCCCATTGATCTTCGTAAGGACGTCCGTCAGGATATTTTCAATAGGTTTGGCTTTTTTCTCACCTGGTTTGAGGAGAGCCCCGGAAATCCGATGAATGGCCGTGTGGACTTCGACAGAACTTGCTGTGTCATTTTCTGTGGTCGTCGTCGTCGTCGGTGGTGGGATTGTTCGTTTGATTGGAGCTTCCGTGTGCGCGTGCGGCATTTCGGCCTCCTCATCATCCGCCTCGTCATCCTCATTCAAATCGTCGTCTTGAAGTGAGGATTTCCCTGTGGGTGGACTTGGACTTTCATCATCTTTGGAGTTTGGATTTGTGGTTTGAGAGTTTTCACCACGAAGTCCATTCGTGTGTTTCTTTTGCTCTTTCTCCACTATACTTTTGAGGGTAGCGATGACGGATAAAACTCCTTCATCTCCGAGTTTGGTGTCCGGGCGAGAAGTCACCGGGGTTGGACTCGGGCGATGGGTTGTGGATACGGGTATTGGAGTGGTGGATTTTATTGTTGGAGGGATGGTAGTTGGGGCTGTCTTTTTTTCATCTCCGCGGATGACCGAAACGGAAGTTACGACGCTGATTTGAAAAAAAGAATTTTAAATACGGAATACGAATTATTAGTAAATAGGTAGCGAGAAGCCATTACACTTCTGAGTACTTTTTAAATCCAAAGCTAATTTAACAATTTGACTCATAAATTGCGCCGACACACCTCAAAGGAAAATTCCATTAAAATAAATGAAATGTAAATAAAACCGAACGAACCTGGATCCGATGATTTGCGAGCAGTGAACCGTAGAGAATTCATATGCAATAATTAAAAGGACGAATGCGCTGAGGCATGAAAACGGTTTAACACTTGTCATCCCTCACGAGATGTTTTTGTATTCAAGCCGGAGAACTTTTATTAAAAAAAAACGTTAATATGAAACTGACAAATCCGTTTTAAGGAATCTTCTGAGCTGTTAATACGAGTAATTAGCAAAACTAGATAACTTCATGAAGCCGAGGTGTCGACTCCTCCGCTGATCTTATAAAAATGGCAGAAGAATCCTCCTTGTGCTCTTCTTGAGTTTAATTTGGTTTTGTTGACTGACTCATGGACTGTTGTTCAATTCATTGTCTTTTGGTGTAAAGGGAGGTAAGACGGCGGTTTAGGAACAGGGTGGACGACCTGTAAAAATGAGATGAGATTTAAGAGATGAAGTTCTGGTGATTTACGCTTTTGGTTGCAGTTACGCTCCACTGCATCTCACTCCGTCCATGCCTATTTAATAGCTCTCATTTTCCTCATCGACATTCCTCCGCAATTGTTCCGCTCCCTGTGCCATCGTCGGAAGTCAACCCCTTCCTTTTAATTGCTTTTAAGTTAGTTTTAAATTCTTTTTCTTGCAATGGTTTTCAAAGCTTTAAGAAATTGTTCTATCATTTATCAATCGTAGACCAGGCAAAATTTGATTACCAAAAGGCAAATTTCAATGAATTCCTGTCATCCAAAAAAAAGTACGAGAATCTGAATGCTTCGGGTGTGCAAAGATTTTGCACGTTAAAATTCTATTAAGTATTGAACACAAATACATTGGAAAGCACGCCGCCGCGCCGGTCTGGCTATCTGAATTATTGACATTGCCCTAGATTGGCAAGCCACACTCATGATAAATGATCATGAATGGCTGACTAAGTTNCTATCTGAATTATTGACATTGCCCTAGATTGGCAAGCCACACTCATGATAAATGATCATGAATGGCTGACTAAGTTTACTAAATATAAATAAATATTATTTATGAAATTTGAGCAGAATTGGTAATGTAAATTGGAATAGGCCTAGTTAAAGCTAATGTGTCGATGAGGATATAGTCGGAAAATAAATTCGCAATTAATCAATGTCTTTGTTGAGGGGCACATCCTACGAGAGAAAAATTAATTTCAACCAGTTAAATAGCTACATTAAACCATAATGTTAATTTATAAAATATATTTATTTGTAACCGGCTGAAAATTTCTCTGCTGCTGATCTAGAATATGTTGAAAAAAATATTGCCTCCCAAAACTGTTTAAAAGTTGAGACGGTACTCACTGTATGTAGGTCGCTGAGCCTTGGATTTAACAGACACTCACTCCAAGAAATTTTGTTGCAACAAAATTATTTTGAAGCACGGAAATGTTTATTAGATTTTTAAAACATGACTTGCGTTAAGTTGTAGAATAAACGTTGACTGGCCTCGCTCGGAAGACGCTGAACCCGAAATGAGCGAATATTTTCCTCAGCAGAATAAGAGATCAACATCTTTATCCACCGGGATGTTTTGGGAGGATTCTCCACGCTCTATCCTTCATTTAAGTACGGTAGAGTAGAAAATTGACATTTCACGTTGCATTTTGCACGTTTCAGGAGTGCAGACTTGACTTACGTGCGAGAATTGTGGCAGTACACTCCTAATCATCAGAAATTACACCCATTAATGCTCAAGTTTACGGAAACTAAAGAGCGGATGGGTTGCATGGTTGAACTAAAATTACGTGAGCAAATAAAGCATGTGGATAAATTGTTTATCACGATCTTCCATGCATCTCTTTTCCTTAAACACTCTTCCTTCCTTTTTTCATTTTGTTAAATGGTAGGTGAGACAACAGTTTCAGCATAAATTTTAATTTTACAATTTTAACTGCTCCTTTTGTTCGAACGCAACCACGCGACGCAAGGACCCCAGAATTAGAATTGCATAGAGCAACGCCCACTAGCACCCGGTATGCCTTGTTAAAAAATGTGGAAATGTTTGCTTATTAGGAAAACTGGTTAGTATTCGAAGCTGTGATGTTTGAACAGTAACCCAAGTCACAATTCTATGTGATGCAAATCTGCCCCTAGGGATAAGTTAAGTTAACTTTTTTTTTATAATAGCAGTTCAGTGATTAAATTTAATTTGCCCAGACCTCGAATGAAAATTTCAAACATTGTAATAGTGACTTGGCGAACTAGTTTGTCTTTTAAGGAATATTATTTTTTAAATACTTATTTTCAAAGGCACACATCTTTATTATCGAAATGTAATATAATAACAGCTATTTTAAACCGCGGATTTAATATTCAACTTCGGCAG
>JAAXYW010000685.1:0-31655 GCA_036851895.1 Orthonychiurus folsomi | reverse complement strand
TGTTAACATTGGAATTGCAACACCTACCGTTAGCATTGGCATTGCAACACCTACTGTTAACATTGGAATTGCAACACCTACCGTTAGCATTGGCATTGCAACACCTACTGTTAACATTGGTATTGCAACACCTACCATGTACTAAAACTGTGCAAAATATGTGATACACCCTGCTAGTGTTGCAACACCTAGAATTGCAATACCTGGGTGTTGCACTTTAGTGGTCCCCCAGTAGTAGCTACCAACTATTCTTCGCATAATTTACATTTGGCGCGATCTGATCATTTCCGCCCTCGTGACTCACGCGGAATGTAAACACATGTACGATTGCCAATCAACGCAACGCAGTAGTGCTATGCTATGCTGATTTGGCATAAAAGTTCCTCTTCATCGTCATCAGTCATCATCACGACTTCCAATTTGCAAATCATATTGCTAACGTTATACAAATTAGTTTCCCAAATTACATTCCTGGCAAAATAGAATTCTCATTGAGTGACATACATTGTTTTGCAGAATATTAAGTACAGTTTTTAATAAGGGTTTTGTTTTTATTTTGTTGCGGAATCCGATCTTGCACAAGAGGAGCCGGATACAGGAGGTCAAGGGTCACGGTACGGTAGCCCAGGGTAGAAAGAAGTATGGCCTACATTGCTTCTGGTAAGCTACTATAAGTGAATTTAGTTAATTATGTTTAGCGTTCAGTATGGTTGTAGCTATTCTCCTATCAATTCTAGATGGATCTGTTATCCAGAAGAAACCGTGGAGCCTCGGAGCCGTGCAAGAATTCTTTTGGGCAATAATTACTTTTTTCGTGTGCTTGTAAGTGTATTGGTCCTTATTCAGCTGTACCAATTCTTTGAATTTGATTTGCAGATCCGTGTCATTATTTTTATTGTTTCATACGCAGCTTTCGAGGTCTTTTCCATATGGATGATGCTTCCAGTAAAGGTCAATATGGACGCCCTAACCAAGGTCAGCGATTCATGGGAAATCCTGGAAGGTGATTTATTTGAGTTCATTTCATATTCTACATTTTAAAATTCGGCATGCGTTTAATAGGTTGAATTGTAAATGCTTTGTAATAAATTTGATCAAATCTAATTTTGTAATCAGGAGAATGGGTGGATTAAGAGGGGTGTCTGGGGTGGCCCCTCCACCATGCGCCCCTGGGGGAGGATGAGGTTAAAGATTGCCTTTCCGGAAGCAACAACTTCTGCAAAGGCCTAAATGTCTACAATTCCTTCCATCATTAACTTATTCCAAGAAGAGCTAAACTAATCTGAAACCGAGTGTTGGTCTGATTATTGTATTTCCCAACGAAATGCGATTGTGACGCTTTTCCTTTAAACTTTATTGCAAAGCGGGGAAGAGCCGATTGTTGTCAGCACTTGCAAATCGTTGCCAGATAAGGTAAACATGCTCCTGTACTGTAAAATTGTAAAAATTAAAAATGTAAGTAGTATTCGCTGTAACAAAATAAGAATTTTTATGAGTATATAGTACGAAAGTGTCTTCGACAAGAATCAAGAGCGTTTATATAACAAGGAATAATTAACATTATATTGAAAGCACCAATTCCGGAAAGCTAAGCACTGATACAACTGGTTACATTATTAAACTATTAAAACATGAATTTTAAAAGGCCCTTGGTATATTTTATTTCAATTCAATTTAGTTCCAAGAGAAGCACCTTTTGTATAATGTATTACTAAAATTCCATGTGAATGGTTGCCACCGGATTAGACATGGTTGGTTGCTTCGTAAAAATTAGCCATTTCCGATTTGCCACATCGAAAATACCTGGGATATGCATGTGTACAGGTTATTTCTTTCTTCTGTTGTTATTTTGTGAGTTAGTAGTGTACTTAGCCAGCTTACCTGCGGCAAGTGTTATTGAAAGGTCTGGCTTCCGCCCATTTCTAAATATTGGGTAATTTTGATCACTTTTATCACTCAAAATCCCTTTTAGTATTTTAATAGAGGTGGGCTTCTCGTGGGTCTTGATTGCTTTCATCCTCTGACCGCTACTGTTGAACTCTCGATTTCCTGCTTGCGGAACCGCGATCCGGAGATACCTGCACGTTTGCAATTGCAAAATATATTGCCAAGACTTTCGAAATGGAACCTTTCTGTGTCAGGGAATAGACCTGTTACAATGCGCGTAGTATTGACCTTCTCTTATCTCAAATATATTCAGCTGGGACCCCACAACCTCAGCATTTGGTGGAGCCACTTCTATGTTGTGCCATATGGAATTATTTTCAGTTTTAGTTACGAATGTAATGTTCAGGCTGAACCCGTCCGAAGTTCCAGTACCAGCATCTAGTAGGATTTCTTGAACTTGAGGCAAGCTGGATGCACCCAGGATTGCTCGAGTAAGGAATGTTCGTGCTATGCGTTCAAGATTAGAATGGCCCAAAATGATTTTATGGTAAATTAGTCAACAAAACTTCGATCTTACGCGTATTCCCTGGGACAATTTCAGTTGGATACAAAGTGTTAATTGAATAGATCATTCCGTGATGATTGAATCCCATTGTGTAGCCTGGCAAATGTCCTGCATATGTGAGCGTTGAGAATTTCTCTGCCAATTCTCCATTCCCATTCAAAATTTCGGCCGCTACGATATAAACGTTATTTGCAAATTCTGACGAAGTATCTTCTGTATGACCTAGTAGAATCTAAAAGCATTTCCAATTCAGCAAAGAATTCATCGTTAAATGCAGCAAAGGATGATTATTATTTACTTCTCCAACATTACAAATAATACTTGTGCACCCGGTCCCAGATCTTTCTTGGTTGTTCAGAAAATTGTATTCAGTGTTCGGCGGAACCATCACAGATTCCAGATGCATAAGAAAAAGCTTTAAAATTAAAGATTGATAGATATGATATGATAGAAAGAAATTTGATAGATATATTTTTTTAATTTTAAAACTGAAAGGCATAGACTAAAAAGTACCTTGAAAAATGGAACTTGGGCCCCAGCGGACATCCCTTTGAGCTCACACACATAATTCGGAAATTTTCGTTCACACAAGGTCAACGTATCATCATAAATTTTTCTTCCCTCTTTTGTGCCGTACGTTGGAATTAGGATTTCATTCAGAAAACCCCAATTTGCCAACAAATCATTAATTATACTTCGGAATTGCCGACCCTATTAGTATTAGTCGAACCAGCTATTTTACATGAAATCATCTAATAATACTTTTCAATTTACGTGTTGAACTCACAATGGCAAATCCAACTTCATAGTTTGTTCCACGAACATGAAGGACTGGGATTTGTTCAAGAGTAGGAACTCTCTGCGGTTTTAATGTCTCTTTTTTCAACTCCGTCAACTCCATCCTGACATCCGATCTGTGCAAAAAGGAGAGTCCAGTAGTCGATGTGTATCATTCGAGTACGAGTCGGTTAATCTAACTCAAAAAGGCTTATCTGGTTTTTGCTGAAATCTGTTTTAGTGACAAGAGCTTTGGTTTACCTACCAACGAGTTTAATTTTCTTCTCAAAATTCACTTTATTAACGAGTATGGACCAACGAGAATAGGCTAGTATCTAGTATACCTTGGCGTCCGTCCTTCGAGCCCAACTTGTTTGACCTTTGCGTTCGAACTGTACAAACTACAGCACAATAACAAGGGTCTTACAATGAGAGTTGCGTACACAGAATTGGAAATGTTTGCCGGAAAGAAACTTAACCAATTTTACCGCAACAGTCCGACACTTGCCCAGAGCCGGATGTGTTTCAGATAAACTGACATATCCTGTAATTATGGAAATAAGTGAGATATCTGAAACAAAAGTAGCAGGAAACGTCAAAACTTGCATGTAGGTTATTATTTGAGCCATACAAACACAAACACAATTAGATGAACTGAATATCGGTAAACAGCGGCTAGTTCACGAATTGCACAACATCGAGGATACATGTAAGTGTCTAGTCTACGTGTGTATTTGGATTTCTGATCTGAGCTAAACCGCTTAACATAATTTCTACATTTCTATTTCTGTTACCAGCAAATCAGCACTTAAATAAATCAGGCTTAAGACTGACTCTGTGAATACTAAGCATATTACACTTACGGGGGTAAATCACATACACTCATTGCATAAAATGGAGCCGTAATTCTAACTTGCTAACCTAAAACTCAGATTAACAATTAACGCAACATCAAATCTTCTAAACAAATAGTCATGTTGGCGAACCAAAGCTTTGGCGAAGGCGCTCCTTCTCTGCCAGTCGAGAACTCCGACGGAGGTGCATTTTCTTGCTGGCAGGAGCGTCACCGGCTTCGATTCCAATGATTCCTTCTTCGATTACATCAAGGGCGTGCTTTCCTTCGTAGGTCCACAAACCCAAAGAGTTGTCCCACTGGAGTATTCATCATTAAGGATCAGAGAAAAGAAATCTAACAAATCATACGAGCAATTATTCTTACCGAAGTGCTAACTATCTCTGGTCTGTAAGGATGCCAAGACACGTCTCGCACACATCCCTGAAACAAAGCATTAATAATTTATTTGTGTGGTAATGTGACAAAATTACACAATACTACTAATTATCAGTCAGAAGTACATGTTTTTTGTTCCACCCATTAACTCTAATTAATTAAATTAATAGATTTCTAACACAAACCTTGTGACCTTTCAACGTCTTGACAATTCCACCAGTCAGAAGATCATATATAACAATACGTCCTGCTGCGCAACCCGTGTAAATATACCGCTGGCCTGTGGAATATATTGGTGAAAAGTGGCATCGAATCAGTGTGTGGAGAACACTATGTCCACGATAGGTCATCACAGACGTATCGCCGTCGACAGGCTGTCTTGGTACGCACACTGTAAACAACAGAAACGCTGTGAAAGTTGTAGGATATATGGCGATTCTGTGTTTTAGGTATTTCATTGAACTTACACTTCTTTGGAACCCTTTGCCAACGGTAGTCCCAGTTTTGTCCAGTAACTGCACGTTTGGTTGCGGCAATCGTTTCCTGGCTAGAAAACACTCGCATATCCCATAGCTTTATTGACTGATCCTTGGAATTTGTTATTAAATAGCGTCCATCTCGTTTAGAGTCAATAAATGTTATTCCATCCACATGGCCAGCCAGTACCCCAACCGGCTTTGGGTCTGCTTCGTTTAAAGTTCTACGGTCCCAGACCTAAGCAATGTAACCTTTAGTAAATGGGCTAAGACATTTTGACATTTTTCGTATAAACTCAAGTATTTTTTGTTATATGATCATATCATATAACATACCTTGCATAAACCGTCATCGGCTGCGCTAAATAAGATGTTTGAAGTCTCATCGGCAAAAGATACGCAGTTGACATCATCCTCATGAGCCTCAATCTACACAGATGTATGCAACAACAGATTAAAAACGCAATCCAAGCAAATCAGCAAGATTTGCCTTTTCTCTTTTACCTTCAAAACTCTTTGATCACACTCCCGGTTATAAATGTACAAATATCCGTCGTTAGCACCGCCTAGAATCTCATGCCCGTCATCCGAAAACGTGAGGGAAAATATACAAAACCGACTGGTATCTAAACGAAGGATATTTATTTTAATATTAAAGCTTTTTTCAAACTTATTTTTCCTGCTACGCTTTTTGGAATTAATCAGATTAAACAGACCTGGAGACAGGCACAATGAATCATGTACGTCGCTATCACCATAAATGCTGCATATATGCACTGAAATAAAACAATGAAATATTGCCAAATATTACTTATTGTTTGGTAGTTCCAGCTAGCTCAAACTCACTTGACTCCGACCAGCTAGAATAAACGATAAATCGACCGTCAGGGCTAAATGCTGTGTCCAGGACACTCCAACCAACGTCTCTTCCAATAATCTTTTTAAATTCTCTGAACTGCTCTCTAGACGTATCATATACCCGTATGGCTCGGTCTAGAATAATATCAAACGTGAAGGTACTTAACAAACACATCTAGCTATTTATATTTTACCTTGTGATGCGCTCAAAAAAATATCACCGCTCCGCGAATAAGAACCACAGAATGCTTTCACGCCATAGTTTGCAATTTTACGGACTGAATTTGGAAGAAACGTGGAAGAGATGAGGTTTCGATGGGGATTGTCAAACCCGCAGGCACCGGATATATTTCCCATCTGCAAAGAAAAAATTATTATAATTTATCATTAAACAGTTCTTGAAAAAAAACCTTAATAAGAAGTGGTGTTTTATTAATTACCTCTCGAGACGCAAGCATTTGAGGCAAACCTCTTTTCACACCAGAAGCCAGGCCAAGAGAATTCTTCATTTTTAAAGCAATGTCATTTTTCTGTATGTAATCGCATTAAATACATACAAGGTTTCTGCTATGAAACATTCCTTTACAAATAATGTACAGCAGTACACCCACCTCAATTTGTTCCATGTTGGGTTCATAGATGATTCCCGGCGGTTTGACGCTTCTGGAGGTTGAATAAGTTGCATCATTGTCTGAGTCTTCCCCGGAGCTTACGACACTAATTTGACGGCTGCAACAAAATAATTACATGTAAAAACATTTGTCGGTGGCACAAATGAGTCAAACAAGTCAATAATCTCACTTTCGTAAAAGCACTTGGAAGACGGAAATAAGATCTTCAGCGTTTCTGACTTCTGTATCCGAGGCAGAATTGCTCTCATCATAGTCGTACGAGTCATCAGATTCTCTACCAAGGTCGTCTTCGCCTTCGTCTACATGGTCCTGGTCTTCAAGACGACGGTTGGTAGTAGTCCTCAGCCTGCCTCTTCCAGGCATGCTGGAATTAGAGCCCATTGAAGTCACTGCCCCAAACTGGGATAATTGCTCCAAAGCCCCTGGCTGTCGCAAGTAGTTAGTGTGGCCTGCCGTGGTTCCTTTAGTTTGTTCTAGATGCCTGGTTGAATAAAACGGATAGCTGAAACATCAAATTACGGAATTATTAATCAATCATTTTTAAAATTAAATTCAGTGTCGCGTGCCTAATGCAAGTAATTAAAATAAATTATTGTAAAATCATCCCAGAAAGCATAATAGTACGTGCAAAATTTCTAATATTATTGGGGGTAAACACAGCATTTGTAAATGACATGTCTGTCACTTGATGATGTCACTTGGACATCGAACGAAGTATATCAAAGCTCGTCATTTGCTTATCTGGGTACATATTATTTACAACCAACAGTACCTTCGTTTATTCTTCGTGGTAGAGTGTCAGCAACACTGAAATCATTTGCTATCCGTTTGGTTGGACATTTACTTTTAAATGAGGAAGGTCCTTGGTTATTGAGCACTCTGGGCAAGTTCGTAGGCCAAGCAAACTTTTCCAGAGGGAATGTCAAGGTCTGGCACAAATATTTATTGTAGAATTCCAAGGAATAAGGGTAGTTAGAAGAAGGCAATTGAACACTGAAGTTCAAGTGCGTCATACGTTAAAGCAAGAAGGGGAAATTGCAAATTATTCAGTTCGATAATTGAAAGAAGTTCAAATCCCAGCGCGTCCAATCTCAGCTGTCCAAACACCAGAGCGGACAATGGAATGGGGGCACTCTGGCACATAAGTTACGCTTTGCTACGATCGGATCGGATCTGGCTTCCTTTGTTTGGAAATTTCAAAGGCTACTTTTATAATTGTGATTTCTATGAGTAAATTTTGCGATGACTAGGACTAGATTTATATTCACTATATATATTCTATATTTTTATATTCTCAACGACATTTTTCAGTTAGAGCAGATGTTAAGTATATTATCTCTGTCTGGAGAAAATCAAACCTAGTGCCTGTGTAGAGACAAAGACCGGCTAGCGGTTGGCTTCAGGCTTCTAGTTCTACGCATTAGAAAAAGGGAAATTGATGTTAATAAAGTACAAATTTACAACTCCGTAAAATAGTTACAAAAATTACATGAATATTTTTTTATTCAAAAAGAAACTCTGCCTTCACAACGAAGGTAGCCAACGACTCAGAATACAATGTTCATCATTTTTTACATAATACAAAATTGGTTTTAGTTGTTTGGTATGTAAAACTTTTCCAATGACATTCCAGAGTTTATGAAGACTGTGAGGACTTATTTTTTTTATTCTGACACTACATATTGATGTTAAAGGAAAAGAGAAGGATAGGACAGGTTTCAGTAAAATCAAGCTTATTTTATTTGATTATCAACTTAGGTTTTGGAATAGAAAAGAGGTCATGTGTTAGCTTAAGATATTGGTCTTTCATATAGAACAGATTAGTAAGATTTTAAGGTTGGTTGTGGTTTGTCCCATAATGCGAGAGCGGGAAGTATATGTGAAATTAAAAGAAATTCAAACCAAAATTGGAATATTTGCGAAAAAACTGCCCTTCAGTTGTTGTGTTGCAGTCTGTAGTTTTGGCTAATTGTTGTTATCACAAGGGTTAATCAGGGCATTGTATTCTGCATCGGTTAGTGTAATTGGACGGGTTTTAATCTTTCCGTACCTTTTGGAAAACTCATAAAATCGCATATGCCCTTCCAAAGACCAATTTATCAGTTTGAAATATTTTTGCAATTCATCTCCAGCGCCGCTCTTCAAGATTCTTTTGGAGTACACAATAGCTTCATTTGTTTCTTGGTTAACAAATAACACGCATTCCTGCAATGCGTCGGCCACGGTCAAATTCTTGTTTACCAGTTTGTGTATAGCAAAATTTTCTGTTTGATTGTCCTCAATTTCTTTTCGCAACGATAAAATGTCATTTGTTACGGACATAGCTGCGGCACACGCATTAATGTATCTGATGAATTCAATATTTTCCCTTTCTGCTCTTGAGACCTGGACGCCATTCACCATTGCAATGAGTTCGAACATCAGATAAAATCCTGTATAGTGAGACCGGAAGTAGATGTATGTGCTTTCAGAGCAGTGGTGACCATTGTTCTCCCTTTCGTAGCGCCATAAAAATGATTCCAAAAAGTTTCTTGTGGAATCTACAAAGAATGCCTTGTTGGTTTCAAAATTTTCTAAATTGGTCTTGAAAAGTTTGTAGGATTCTATCAGCACATTACACATTGGCTCAAAATACGGTAAAGAAGATTTTGGAATTTTTTGGGGATCCAAGCAAACTCCGTTCAAGATGCCCAGAAAAAATTTGAACGCATCCTTAATTGTCTGTGACATTCCGGGTTTGTTCTCTTCCATCATTGGATCCAGGACATCATCCATGGTGTACATCCAGAACACGAAAAACACACATGCTCGAGTTAATGCGTTTCCGAATTTCAAGGTCGGAGCCATGAATGCCAAAATACTTGCGGAGCTGAGAAATACTTGTTCATGTTTGTCAGAGTAAGTCGATGGGAAACCGTTCATTTTGATCCAATTGGAAACCTCACTTGCCTCTTCGTGTATTCCATTTGAGTCTGGCGTTGGATAGGAATTTGGAGGACAACTGCTAATCAGAGTGCATTGATCCACACGAACGGATCCGTATTTCTCTGAATAAATGAAACCGTCTTCAATGTCGTAGCAGATTGCAAGATGCTTTGTCATTTTCTTAGAGACCCTATAATGTTAGAACAATGGAAATCCTATGATTAATTAGAAAAATTGACCAGTGTATGTTCAATTATTCCATGACTTTCTTTTTTTCCTTAATTCAAGAATTTAGGACAATATAGAAATGAAAAAATGCTATCATACCAGAGAAATAAGGATAGCTACAAATCTGACCGTTTTCCTTGTGAAGCACAAATCAAATTATAATTCAGGTTTTTTTTTAATTTTCTGATTCTATCGTGTAATGCGTATGGTCGTGCGATGTACCAAACGTATAATGCTGTTGTGGATTAAAAATTGAGCACAAGAGCATTGGAAAGTATATTTTTAATGACTTCTGAAAGCTCTAGAACATTCTGTTTTATGACATCATCATTTGGTTTATGTCATTTGGTTTGGGCGAAAGTTGTCATTAAATTAATAAATACGTGTTCCATTTTAGCATTCACAAATTGGACAGCTATTTATTTTGCATTGAACTGTCAGTCTGTCTTCTAATTTGTTAGTGCGGTATCATAATCCTAAGATTTGGCAGCCGAATGCTTTCGGCACTGACCTTCTGTGCCTTATTACAGGTACAAAATGCATTAGTACAGCTTAAATATTTGGTATTCCATATGGTTTGTTATGTGCTCAAACGTATCAAAGAACTGACTGAGTGATAGTGATATGATATGACCACACTGCAATATCTGGAGTCTTACCAAAATGCAGGCGTAGTAGTTTTCGGCACAAGCCGGTTAAAAAACATCAACAACCCTAATTAAGTAAATCTCGCAGCATTTAAAAAAACATTTATTAGTTTAATTGGAAAACTGGATTTGTTAAATCCTGAGCAATTTGCGTCTAAAATGTTTTTTGAGTTTTGCCACTAAAATCTAAAATTTTGTCGTTCTAATTTGTTGTTTTAGAAATGCGACTGCTATGCTGTTCTGGTAATTTGAATTTTGAATCATGAGATAATTCGGGGCTTACGCCAGCGCCAGCAAGACCTTGCGTTATCACGTCCTTGTCTCGATTTTATTAGATGCACAACCTGATTAAGGCCTTGCGTCATTGCTAATACTAAAACCTAAGCATAGGCAAATGGGCACTTAAAATCTTGATTATGGCATATATTTCAGAGCATGCCATGCTAAATGTGTTCATTTGTATAGAATTGCAAATGAACTTCCTTTAAGCTATATATTTCAATATAAAATCACTGTCTAAAACAATATGTACGAAGCAGCCAAAGAATTATTATACTATGCTATTTTATTCACGCTTATTCAACAAGATAGTTTTTCAATTTTCTCATTCATCATTGTGTTCAGATATAGGAACACAAAGCCCAGAATCATTCTCCCTGTAATCCTTGTCGCAACGGCATTCTGAGGATTTTCGAGTTTTAAAACATGTTGCATTGTCTACACAATAAACAAATGGTCTCCGAAAATCCTGTGAAGATATATCGCCGCAAGGAAACCAAACCTTGCTTAAGCATTTTTGCTTCCGCTCGTCAAAATGCATGTGAGGTCCAAAACATTCGCAAGTCTGAGCCCGACACCACACACCGCTCTCAAAATCGCACCATTTTTGAGTGCGACTATCGCAAGGTTTTCCAATACTTGATGGACCTTCTTGATTAAGTGGAGAAGCAATTGCAAATGCAAAAGTAATGAAGAGCAGAACAATAATGATATTCATGGTTGAGGTTTTTGACGTCTCGTCTGCGATCGTGATGCTTCGTTCTGCAAACTGCAAAAATTAATTAATCACAGAAAATTAAAACGGATAATTACTTTCAAAACACTTACTACTTTGCAAAATGCTTGGCGGACGATCGTATTTAATATGAACCTGTTCCTTCCAAATATGACAAGGATTTGAGCCAATCCGTTCGTAGCGGAAATTGATTAATACAAATAAATAGGGTTAACTGGAATGTATGGTAGGCAAAATGCGAACAGTACAAATGCTCAATTGCATCTTAATAGGGAAGAATTCCTAACCCCAACGCAATGTAATAATAGAATTAGAATGCATGCAGATCCAGAGCACATGTTGGTCTCTCCGCGAACAGACCGGTGGTGGTAATATTTCCAGCAATACAACATTATTGCTTTTTTTTACATTAACTTAACTCCCTCCAAATCCGTCACGTCCTTAATTTGCACATGCTTGGACATCATGTCAGCAGTTTAATTGGGGTTGAATACTCCTTGTAATGAATAATCGTGATCATATTGAACTCGAATTAAAATCAGTTTATAGGTCACACGTGGTACATTTAATTTACAAGAACAAAATGCAATGGTACAAAAAGTACAACACCTTCTATTCGAACTTGGATGATATGTATGATTAAACAATACCATTCGTCATTCTGTTTTAGAAACTCTAGGGCAGTAAATTTGAGTACACAATTTGTCAGTGAATTGCAATCAACATTCAAACCATATATACTACAGTATTGAGGGACACAGAGCTTCTCAGATCACTCATTAACAAAACAAGCCGACACAGAGCTTCTCAGATCACTCATTAACAATACAAGCCACTACTCACTCAAAAAAGACAAAATAAAAATATTTAAAAGGAAACGATTCATGAATTTTCAATGCGACCCGCTAGGAACTGAAGCATAGAACTTATTTAAAATAATAAACTACACTAAAATATAATATGATGTGGCAGTGATTGGGAGCTCGATGTGGTAAACATTGGCATTATCTCCCGGTTTTCACGTTCCGGTACTTTTATGCTTATGAATAGGAACATGCTCTTAACATATAACCCGAGCATGGCTTTGGTATAGCTAAAAACAAAACAAGTAATCAATTAACAAGTACACGTAAATGTTTAGTCAGTAGGACAGGTGTGAAGGGCGACAACCCCTTGCACGTTCTCATAGGTGTATTTGGCAGGTGGATTAGTAGATTGAGTTTCTATAGTCAAATCCTTCATACAACCCACAAACTGTTCTCGTGTTTCCATCCCTGCCTTTCCTTCAAGATTCGGATGTCCACCAAAGTACAAGGGGTGCTGAGTGTCGGTTGCTTCATTGGCTGCTGTCCCGATCCCAGGCTGGGCATATGTATTATCCACAGCAAGCGTAACCAAATTCTTGGCTTTCAGCACTAGAGTAATCAAAGTAGCTACATTTAAAAAGTTTGCATTTTGATGGACAATATACAATTTTAATGCTGTAAAGCAATTCGCGTACCTTGGATTGTATGCCAATTTCCATCACAGAGGTCATACGGGTCCTTTGTGAAACTACTGGACACAACTCCTTTACCATTGTCAACAGTGAATTTGATTGTCCCGTTTATCATTTGCAAGACCATGTAGTCTTTCTTCCCATGAACAGAGAGCAATACTCCAGACGGCGTCCTGGGCCTTATGCTTAGACTAATGACGATTTTTCTTCCAGCAATAAAACGCTCCACTGGAAACAAACGCTAAATTATAAATGGTTCACTCAAATCTTGACACAATATAATATTCCTTACCAGGTCTAAGGAACCCTCTGTTGGGGTAAAAGAATATTCCCCGTTCACCGTTATCTGTGCATGCTTCCAGAGAATGCTTCATAGCTGGCTCGCCCGGATTTTTACCTCGAATTAGTAAATTTCTCAAACATCCCCTGAATGGCGTGTCAACGTTTTTAATTTTTCTGCCAGTTCCGTGCTTTTTACTCCAAAGCTCAAGTGTTAAACCTCCAACGTATAATTTTTGGCCGGCGTTCATCATTGTTGTTGTGCCTGGAGATTCGCCTTTGGCAACCGGAAGTCCGTCTATCATGAGCTCTCCTTTAGTGAAATTTCTTTTGACCGTCACGGAATGCCAATAATTATCCGCATATAAAATAGTAGTGTTCAACAAAGCCATTCCAGCCCCGGAGTCAAAAGCAAAGTGCACAGAGCCACCCAAAATGTACAGTGCAATGAAATCCGTTGATTCCATAGTAGTTTTCATTAAAATGACACCATCTGGTTGGTCCGTTTTGAATTCGATAGAATATTCCGATCCACTTGCATCATCGCCATATTCCAAAAATTCCAGGCGAGAGGCCTTATCAAAATTTCCAAATCGAATTCCATCGGATAGTGAAACGTCGTTTGAAAGTGGGATTTTAGTTCTGTAAGGGAGTTTGCACCCATCAAATGGTTTTTCCTCGTCATTCTTCTTCATTGGCTTCTTTGTTGTAGTTCCTTCTTCAAAGAAGTCTTCGTAGTCTGGCTCCACCACGGGCCCAATAGTTATGACGGGTCTTCTGGTTGTGGTCGTTTTCATAAAGGATTCCACCGGTGCATCCTCCTCATCCTCGGCTGTTGGGATTGTTAAGCGATTGACAGATTCGGGTTCGTCGCGCTCTCCAATTTGACATTTTTGAGAAACAGAGGAGTCTCTACTATCCGCGTCTGTCAAATCTACTTTAAGACCGTTAATGTTTATGTCAGCCAGGCATCCAGCGTAGGGAACCGTAGTTACAGCCGCGCCACTTGGTATTTCCAAATCATCTGGGCGGCCTCCAAACAGCAGGATTGAACCAGGAGCAGATATGGATAAAGGGCCATCTGGGGCTCTCTCACTGTGGTAGAAAAGCATTTAGTGTAAGCAATTTCCAAGAAATATTAGTTTTCTTCGCAGTAAGAACATACGTGTAGTCATAAATGTCATCTACATTAACTCTCAGGTTATTCTTATCACGAGTAACTGTGACAACATGCCAAGCCGCGTCATTCAGTGTATCTGTAGAAATTTTAACTTCGCCAGGTTCGGTCTTAACAATAAGTCCACCATTAAGGAGGGCGGCGGACAAATAATTCTCTTGCTTTGCATCACTCCCGTAGAAAATGAGTCCGTCCGAGGAATTACTTCTGAATCTGAAGTTAAGCTCAAATAATTCATCACTAGGACGGGAAATTACAGGGCCTGAAACCAATGTGATTGAATCAATTAAAGATCTGAGCCAGAAAGGATAGATCTCGTCCTCAGTACCATCAGTGGGTGAATCGGCTGGTTTGACTTTGGCGTAGCCGCCGCCATGGAAAGTGGCAATGTGTTGCTCAACTTGGGAGGCGGGACAGCCAACCATAGTGTCTCGAGTGTCCACAGCTTGCGTCAAATCCAATTGTTCGTCCACGTTCACATCCAGATCCACACTGACCTCATCAATGCAACCTTCAAAGTCCTTATTGGTCACTTCTGCAAAGTCATGTTGGCCAGGGTAGCCTCCAAAGTACAAATAGTCTGATACGGTCAAGAAACCGGATCCACTCGTCGTTTCATTTCTTCCTCGGAGACTATTGTCTACTTTAAGATTTCCTTGGTTCCTGTCTCTCACCTAAAACACTCGTATCATGTAAATGTGTATTAGAACTATAGTAACTGTTGCCAAAAAAGCAGTCTTACCGCCTGCAATGTATGCCAACGTCCGTCATTGTATGCCTCCGGTGTTAGCATTGTTGTGGGCTCGCCACCAAGATTATATTTGAAAGCCACAGCTCCGTTTACAATTTCAAGAGACATAAATTTCCTTCCTTTGCCAGCCAAGAAGATGAGCCCATTTCTTGCTCGGGTTTGGAACTTCAGTCGAACTGATGATTTGTAGACGTATGGACCCCTGGATCTCCGTTCCATTATTGCATAACCATTTCCTAAGAATCGAAGTCCGCGGTCTTTCTTTAAGTGCAGAAAACGGTCCCTGGAGAAAGCCGTTCCATTTCAAATGAAAGTATTCTTAGCGTTGTAAAATATTGAGTATACCTTCCGTAAGCTGGTTGCAAGTTATGAGAATCCTTAAAGTTCCAGAGACCAACTTTCTCGTCACCAATCATAAGCTCCTCAACTTGGCCATTGTATTTTGAGTACTTGACAGGATTCCTCTGACCGGCAGGAATTCCACCGACGTATAGTTTTGACGAATTTCTATCTACATTTAGCAAGGACTTCGTTCCAAGACTGTAATAACTTTCTGTAGAGAAATCAGTTTGTTCTCCAGTTGGTCCTTCTTCAGTAACGGTGAAGCGGACACGTCTTTGGATTCTGTCGATTGTTGCCTTATACCATATGCCGTCTGCTACGTATCTGTCATTAATCACAAACGGTTGAGGCCCGGAGCCAAGGTCAACTGTCAATGATGGATATCCTCGGTCAATCTCAAGCGCAATGAAGTCATTCTAATTTACAAAAAAATAGTCCATCGGCATCATTAAATTAACCCAATTATGACACTTCTCTACCACTAGACTTACTTCCGCTTTCCTGTCATTTCCCAAAAACAAAATCAGACCGTTTTCTTCACGTGTCTTAAAATATATGCTGATTTTTGTCCGAACTTGCTGAGTGTCCAAAGATTGTGGATTTGCCAGAAGTAGTTCTGAATTATCCTGAATATTCATTCCAAGTTGGCAGCGATTTGCCTGCTCCCTGGCTGATTTAATTTGTGCCTTCAAATTCTCCATTGTTTCAGCCACGCGGAATCGTTTTTTGTCAAAATCTGGTTTCTTCTGCTCTAAGTTCTGTGCTATTGCAGAAGACAATGGAATCGAATCTCGAGCTTGACTCACTACAAAAACACACAATTAACATTTTGAATGATAGTGTTGACAGTAAACGATATGCTTACGCTGGTTATCTGAAACTTCTGTGGCTTTGTTCAAATCCGTGACAGTAATGGGCAACTGCCGTGACATATTAATGTCAGTAGGCAGCTTTACAATCACATCATCAACGGCTTCCAGAACAGATTGGGCTTTGTCACTTGCCTGGGAGGAAATTCTAATAGAATCTTGGATGTCGCTTACGTCCGGGTAAACGTATTCCTTTCCCAGCTCGCTGAAGGGAGTTTGAAATAAATATATAATAAATTGCAATTTACACTGCAAATTAACTTGACTCACGCTGCGACGACGTTAATGGCTCCTTCCGTCCGCTTCGTTAGTTCGTCAACTTGCCTTATTAATAGTTTAGAGTCATCCAAAGGAATCTTCAGATCATTTTGAACATGGGTTTGTGACTCCTGGGCGAGAATAACTAAGTTTCGGGAAGGTTCTATAGCGTTTGAAGCACTTTCGCCAATACCATTTGTCTGAAAGAAATCCAATTTTTATTTAGAAATTTAGAAAAATCAATATTAAATATTTTAGGCTTGTAGCCCGCACCATCGTTGTTGTATTCTCTGCATTTGCTTTGGCCTCTCTGGCCTTCTTAAGTGCATCATGAAGATCATCTGCAATTTTCTGGTAGGAAGTCGCCGCTACAAATGCTTGCTTCGAAACGGTTTCAGAATCTCCAAACATATCGTCCAAATCGTCAGCTTGCTCTTTGAGTTTCCTTGCATGCTCATTGCTCAATCTAATCGTGTCCTGGTTGTTAAGCAGTTCATTGGCCAATGTCTCATTCATTTTAATAAGTGAATCCTTCTCTTTCCTGACGTTATTGTGAGTTAAATCTAAAGTCAAAATATTAGTAATTCAAGTACCTTTACGTAGATAATCCAGAAACTTTAGAAATATATTATGCAACCTAAATGTCTGTAGGATCTACCCTTAAGGTCATCAATCAACTCTGGTGTTTGCAAGTTAAAGTCAGTTGCGTCGTCTGCGCTAAGGACCATGTCATTCGCTCGGCCGGATAAGAGTGCAATTTTTGAAGGGAACTTTGCATCTCTGCGGCAAGGTATTAAATAGCAAGTATTAGTTCTCAAACTTAATTTGAACAGCTACCCATCTCTTAACTTAAAGATTTGCAGACTTACTTAATTTGTCTGGATATTGTGTTTGCTTTCATGCTTGTCTCTACACTGTATGTGCTCTCATTTCTAATATCCTTCAGCTTTGATCGTATATTTGCAATTTTCTCCGCTTCCATGTCCACTTTCAGACTAACTTCATGAATGGGTTCGACAAACTTTTTGATTTCTTCAAGAACTTTTGTTGCGTTCTCTCGCTCTGATATTGCGTCATTAGAAACAAAAAGTGTATTTCTCATAGAGTCAATTGATTCCCTTGCTTCGGTTAGAGCATTTTCGGTTTGTGGGCTTGATGCTAGATTGCATTAAAAATATAAACCCCAGAAATTGTTTATTCTTACGACTATTCTTACTTTTATCTTCAGCCAGTAGCCCTTCCATTAGATCCTTAGTTTCGAAAACAGCCACACTGGCCTTTGTGACAGCCTCTTGAACTTTGCCCTCAACTTGTATCGCTGCTTCTTTTAACTTTGCACTCGTTTTTGCTTTCTCCTTCAGACTTTCACTAATAATATCCGCCTGAAAACCAAGGTACTTGCTATTATATTGTTTAATGTCTTCATAACTCAATAGTTCGTACCTTTTGCTTCAAGGTTTTGGCATCCATTTCAATGCTGCCCACTGCTTTGTAAAATGGACCAACATCTTCCTTGGATGGATCCAAAAGTTTGACGTCAGGTTCAAGCATTGCGGCGGTATTATTAAAATACGCCAGTTTCTGGGTTGTAAAGTAGCTCACTGCAACAGACTACAGAAACTTTGTTAGAAACGGTTAAACAATTTCTTCAATAACAATACCGCTCAAATTACATCAAACTCCTCCTTGACAGGGTCCAACGTAGCTTTCAATCGATCTGTTACATCCAAAAGCTGGTGCTGGCAATTATCGCATGATCTGCAACCCCAGTCTTCAATTAAAACCCATCGATGAGGACAGCTGTCACATTTCTCCCCAACAACACCAGGCAGGCAAGAGCATTGTCCACTTTCAGGGTCGCAGCCCATCCCAACTGCGTAGTCTGTGTTACACTCGCAAGCTGCAGAATGAGATAAAGTTTAAAACACCATCTCGAAACATAAGAGCAAATTGAGCAACTCACGTTGGCACCCCTCATCCGTGAAGTTCCAGAATCCCTGGGCGCATCTATCACAGCGTGGCTTCGCTGTTCCAGGTTTACAGTCACATACGCCAGAATCGTCGCATTGTGGTGACCTTGACGCTATGCCGCAGTCACAATAATGGCAACCCGTTCCATCACATTTAGAGAGTCCGAAATGATTTGGTGCGCATGTGTCACAATGGGGTCCAACAACATTGTTCCTACAGTAGCATTCTCCAGTTGAAGCATCACATTCATGGGTTCCACAGTCATTGCAGTCACAGGATTTGCAGTCCTTGCTCAGAATGGCATCACCAAAATATCCACGAGCACAAAGGTTACAAGCTGGGCCACCCGTGTTGTTCAGACATTGCAGACATGCTCCAGTGACAGTATCACATGATCCAGGGTCACTGACATCTATATTACCAGAACAATTACAAGGCCGACAGAAGTCTCCATAAAATTCCGGATTCCCGTGGTATCCCGGCCCACAGCTCTCGCAACGTGGTCCCCAGTAATTATCTTTGCACTGGCAGCTTATTTCAAGTCCATCTGGGGAGAGTTCGCAGCTGGTAGCAAAACTGGTGGAAAGCGTAAAAACGATTAAAATATTGTCAAGCAATGCCATATTAAATATTTCCTCTCATTACTTATTCGAGACATAAGGAAGCGGGCATGCACATATCAGACAGTCGTAAGGTTTTCCCTGAGTTGCATCTCCGTGATAACCTTCAACACAATTGTCACAATGATCACCAGTTGTGTTGTGTTTACAATCAAGGCAGATTCCAGAAACAGGGTCGCAGGAGTCCTGTGAGGATTGAGACGGTAAATTAAATTTTAGTTAATTATTTTGACAACGATAGATTCATAAATTTTTTACTAACCGAGTGACCGTGACACTGACATGGAACACAGTATCCACCAAATGGTCCGGTAGGTGATCGGTAATATCCTTTGGCACATTCCTCACATGACAAGCCTTGATAGTTTAGAGGGCATTGGCATTGCTCAACCGATGCTGCTTCTCGATCAGCATAATATTCTTCACCACCGACTTCCAAGTTGAACGCACCAAGTCTAAACAAGTATTGACTCAAGTTATTTCTTATCACTTAATGATGTTTATGAGAAACAGGTGGAGTTGGATTTAATACTACCCACGGACCTTGCTTCACGTGTTTTCTTCCAGTAAGAAGCTCTAACGTAAATTGCAGTCAATCCTTTGAGGACTATCATCAACTGATCTCGCGTCGCAGGAACTAATCCACCAGCCAAGCTTGAGACAACAAAGTTATCTTCTGTGAGCCTCAAAGACATTCTCAGGTTGTGATCTCCATCCAAATGATCAATTGAAAAATGCAACAATTTGATTGTTTGTACAGAAGGGGCTAGCTCTCGACCTTCGATTATTACTTCCGGCCCGACAAATGATTCACGATCTAAAAGACCAGTTAAATGTGATACTTTGGCATTTTAAGCTTACCAACCTTTGAATGCTTTACCTTCTACTTCTTGCGGATCAGAATTCAGCGTGTAACTAAGCCTTCCTCCGTATGATGACAATGAATTTGTATTAAGGTCCACGCGGAAATATAAGACACTGGTCTCATTGCATTCGGGGACATTGTCTTCATGGATGTAAACCGGGTGAAACTGATCGTCTTCAGCAGAAATATCCTCAAAACTCACCTCTTGGTTAATAACATTAATTGGAATATTTTTTCCAGGATCAATCACTAAGGCAGACCATTGAGATTTAGGCGCAGTGATATGTGTCCAGAATAATGACGAAGACGAGCATCTTGTTGTTTTGCCAAAGCAGAAGCATTTTGTACACCCATTCATGTTCGTTTCTTCCAAGTTAAAACTTCCAACCTTGCAATTTTCACAACTTCTCCCTTCAACATTTAGTTTACAGTAACATTGGGATGATTCCTAATTAAAAGAGTTTTAGAAATTTAATCACAGTTTAGGTTAAGGTCGTAGGGTAAATGTAAAACTTTTTCTTCACCTGGTTGCAAATATCACCAGTGGTTCCGCGAACATCACAATCGCAAAGCTGACAGTAAGGGAAAGCCCAATATCCGGCAGTACAACTGTCACAAGTTCGCCCCACTACATTTGGTCGGCAACTAGAACCCAATCACAAACGTGTAACAATACTTCAAACTGAAGATTTCCGTTAGCAAAAAAACTTACTTGCAGCTACCATTCATCAGATCGCATTGTAAATTATAGTCCACAACGCCTACATTATTACATGCGCAATCCTCACAACCAATCAGAGCATCAAATCCATAAGTAAGCGGCGCGCAAGTATCGCATTTCTCTCCAGTCACTCGCGGAGGACAAATGCAAGCTCCTGGATTTTAAAATTCCAATTACTACTGTAGTAAAATGAATAAAACCAATCTAGTATTTTACCTGTTTGAGCATCACAGAGTGCTGTCGAAGGGCAATCGCAAGGTTTGCAATTTGGAAAACCAAAATATCCAGTTTTGCAACGTTCACAACGGCGCCCAATTACGAAGTCTTTGCACTGACATTGACCACCAAACTGTTCACATTCAAAACTTTTTGACCCATCAAAGTCACAGGCACAAGGTAGGGCTCCGTTATTGTAGTCCGTTGTCAGTGAAAAAACAGCATTACGACAAAATCCTTCTGTATTCCTTGGCAAGTACATGTGATTTTTCCCGCATTCTGCAATGAAACGTCGGGTTTCATCCAAAGGTGTTTCTTCTAAGAATTTTGAGAAGTCATTTTGATTTTCATAAGGAGCAGGGACAGCCAAGATATAATCGACCCAAACGTTCTTCTGAGATTTCAGAGTAAGGATGAAATCATTGTCCACGTAGAATCGAGAATTCTTGTCGTCCTGAGAAATTAGAGCGCGGCATCCAGGAATGGAAGGACAGTGACTGACTGGAGCTCTGGCCTCATAGTGCTGGCCGTTTTGAATAATGACGTCAACAGTAAAATCTGACAAACAATGTGCTTTAGGTTAACGCATGTGCGGTAACAAAAAAGAAATTAAATTACCTGGATTTTCAGGTTGATTGTAATGGACAAGGAATTTATAGTATCCAGGTTGGGAAACCCTTCCAGGTATCTGAATCGTCTTATGTGAATCTCCTAGCAGTACTAATTTTCTGTCCTCCACGCCTTCCGGCATCTGAGTACTATCAGCAATCAGGTCCGCATTTCCTGTCTCAGCCTCAACTTTGGTGGAGTCCGGAGGCACATTGTACGAAGATTCCACACAAGTTCCATTAATAAAAATGCAATAAGCCTTTGGCCTTATGTAATCCAGAGACCATTTTCCAACCGGCACTGCGATAACTGAGTGCACTGCAATCTCTCCATTGCCAGGAATGTCAGCCTGGATAGGCAAAAACTATTGTTTTAGTTGTCAAAAGTACAAATAAATATTGTACCAAAATTACCTTCAATATTATTTTTACGTCGCTCTGATCATCAAACCGGAACACAGTGACTTCTCCTTTATCACTTGTAATTACTTGCCTGCACGGGCTGGTGTGCTGACATTTGTACACGGTGGCCTCCCCGTTTGTTTTACCTAGAAAATTTCAGATATATGTAAGCCGTGTTTCACAGTGAGTAAATTTCAGATTAAAAACTTTGTTGACCTTTCTTCGATGTCGCTTCTAACAAAAGCTTTGTTTCAAGAATATCATTAGGAGTAAAGTAATCCAGAACGAGAGCATAGCGTCCGCTTTTGGACACACCCATATCAAAATTCAACTGATTTTGTTCGGAAGTCAGTAAAACCAATTCTTGGGGTTCGATGTCAAGCTGAAAGTAAAAATCTAATTAATTAAGACCCAACTACACTCTTAGCTAACACAAGTCTTACATTTCTGGCGGAATAGAATTTGTTGGGTCGTTCCCCGTTGTCTATATGACTGTTGACACCAAGGACGGTGTCAAACTTATCAGTTGGCGGATACTTCAGTTTCAAGCATGGGCCAAACCCGGCTTCGCCGTCACTGTCTTTTGCGTAGCAAGGTTCTCTAACTTGTTTTTGTAGAATGGATCCTTCGTAGTAAGCACCAGGTAACAGTGTGAAGTAATCCTAAGATTGGAAAGCTGTTATAATGCTCCTCACAAAATCACAAATTTGGCTTACAATTAGTAGATATTGGTGAGTCTTGATAGAAAAGTACCACCGGCCAGGATTCAGAACAAATGGTGACGGAACATTGCCAGTCGAAACAGTCACGAATTGACTCTTCGGTTCAAATCGAGCTTTGTATTTTTGCTCGACATCACTCGGGTTTTCTGGGGTAGCTGTAATTTCACCAATGATAGCATCTTCTCCTCTGTTCAGATACCGAAATACAACCCGGTACAAGGAAGACTTCTCAATGTACACGTCGTGGATTGTTTCAGGCTATAACGAGCGGTAACTGGTCAGTTAGTTCCTTGTTATGCACATAACATTCATTTGAAGCATTTTGTCATACTTGTAGTTGTGAGTAAACTGCAAATCCTCTCCAAGAATACTCTGGAAATACGCTTTCATCGTAGCTAAATCTAACGGGGCCTCCAGATTTTGTGACACCATCCTCTGCTTCGTATTGGAATTGGTATAGTGTTGGAAAGTAATGAGTGGGCAAAGGCTCAGTACAAGTTTTTCCAGTCACACGAGGTTGACAGGTGCAATCACCGCTGGTTTTGTCACAAACATTGCTCACGGCGCCACCAACATCACAACCACAGTCTAATGTTTGAAAATAATAGCTTTACATCTAAAAATTTACAACACTTGCTATGTTTTCAGGTTAACTGGCTTACCTGTGCAGCCCAACTGGTTCTCAGCAGTCAAACTGTAGTAACTATCTTGACACTGCTCACATTTTCGGCTCATCACATGAGGTTTACAAGGGCATTGTCCTGTTTTCCCCTCGCACACTTGAACGCCGCCAATCATTCCAGGTATAAAACACTTGCAATCTGAAATCAAATCAAGTATAATATTTGGACATAATGATTAAAAATTATCAAAGCAATCATGGATCACCATCGCAGCCAGATGGATTATATTTTTGTAAATTCCAGTAAAGAGGCTTGCACTCGTTGCAAATTCGTCCTTGAACTCGATCTTTACATTGGCAGAGTTCACCAGTAGGAATTCCTGCTGCCCCACAACCACTAAAGGTTTCCACTACGCCCCTTGGGTCACAGTTACATTCTTCAAATGCAACACAAGCATTTAGGTTATACATCCATAAATTATATTAATGCAGTTTGGCTTACCCTCACAATGTGGCTTATTGTAGAATCCTTCTCTACATTGATCACAATGAATCATGTCAAAATTTGGTTTACATTGGCATCTGCCTTCATCATCACAAGCTTCTCCCATGGATCCCTCCATGTAACAATTGCATGCTAGTTCAAATTATGTACATTTTTTAATTTGCGTCGTAGGGCTTGGATGACCGGAGTGAACTTACGAAAGCAATCGGGATATTGATAATACCCTGCCTTGCATTGGTCGCAAGCACGTCCGGAGAAGTTCGGCAAACAAGGACATTTTCCAGTTGCGTCACATGTCGTAGCAGCACTACTTCCAACAGAACTGCAATTACAAGATCGACATCCTTCTGGGTCCGAGTAACCGTAGTAACTCTTGAGACACTGATCGCAGCGAGACCCTCCATAGCCATCCTTGCAAATACAAACTCCACTTTCTTTGTCACAAACTCCAGGCTTGGTTCCCCGGTTGTCACAATTGCAGTCTGAAGAAAATACATTTAAATTCCTCAAAAATCCATATTTAGCTTTGGATTCTACTACTTACATGTGCAAGTTGGAAAATTGAAATATCCATCCTCGCATTCGTTGCATTGTCGTGCTGCGAAATTATTCTTGCAGTCACAATTTCCATCATCTGGGTCGCATAGTTGAGAGTTTGATCCTTGGTCGTCGCATGCACAGGCTGTAGTTGACAAATCCAAATGATAAGTTTGTGACACTTATTTGGAAAAAAAGTACACAAGGACTTACCAAGACATTCGGGGAATTTGTAGAATCCTTCTGTACACCTATCACAATTCTTCCCAGCAAAATTTTGTTTGCATGGGCATTGACCGCCGCCAACATGACACACAGCACCTCGTGTACCATTGTAGTGACAATCACACGGCTTGCAATCTGGATAATCGTAGTAACCCGTATTACAATCGTCACAGTTTGGTGGCAGATACTGCGGTTTGCATTCGCATCGCCCCGTGTTTTCTTCGCAGTTCCCGGTTGAGAAAGTGTCACACTGGCAAGCTAGGAAATTGCAAAATAATAACTTAGCCTTTCCAAAGCGTATGAACCATTTCAAGCCAAACAAGACCAGAAAAACTTACGACGGCAGACATCTGTGGCATTCAACAATTTCCCATAAGGCTTGTAGTAGCCAGGCCGGCATTTGTGGCAATTGATCCCGTCAGTATTGTCCCTGCAATTAAAACATACACCACCCCCATTGTATAGACCATGAACATCAATCGAACTCTGGTTCCGGTCAACTTCTGCGTCGTAGTAGCATTCTTCACTGTGCCCGAAACAGTTGCAAGCTAAAAATTAAATAGAAAAATAAAGTTGACTACGCCCCAGTATACCACAATACATCATATTATAACCACTGTCACAGTATTCATATATTCTTAGGAAACTTACGTTCACATACAAACGGCGCAGTGAACGTGGCAGGTCTCCAGGCCTTCTGAACATACCCTGGACAACAAGTGTCACATTGAGTGCCACAAGTGTAATGCTGGCAACGACAGAGTAGCTTGTAGATGTCATCCGGGTCAGCAATATCACAAAGGTCAGCATGTCCATTACAACGGCACCTTCCTCCTATGCTGATATCTTTGATGGAGTAAAAGTACTGAAAAGTATTGTGATTAACACTTTAAAAATCAAACGCAATTAGTGATTAGTCCGGAATTCAGAAAATATTTATTTACACGCCGGGTGACGGTAGGATCCTGGCGAGCGACGGACATGAGATGACCAAGAAGTGTCTTCGTACGTAGTAACCTCAACCGAATATTTGTTGCCCGAGTCCATTCTTGAAGAACGTCCGAATCAAAGAAATCACCTGCGGACGGACGACTGTTTAACAGTGAGACGACAATCTAATTGGAAAATAGAGACCACCAAAGGTTAGCTCAGATATAAAAGCAGCCAAAACTGCTTAATATTACCTCTCCGGCCTCCAGTGGAACTACTCTTGAAAATTGTGTATCACAAATGACACTGTCATCTCGATCAATTACTGCATCCAATGAACTTTTTCCGAAAAAGTTTTCACAATCCCTGGATTCCAAATCATAATGTTAAATGAATTTACACACGCTGTACCCAGTAAACTGATCTTGTATTCTGTGTCGTGAGGCAAGATTTGATGGGAAACAGAGACTAATAAAATTGGTTTTAAAAAAATACGTCTACTGTAAAATATGTCATATAAGAAACTTACCCCGGTGTTTCTGCGAAATATTGCCAAGGTTTGTAAGTTTTTCCGTTGTCTCTTGATCGTTCCAGAATCCAAATCCCGGGACGTGGGGAATTTGCCATTGTGATGAACACGTAAGCAACATGAAACTCCTGCAATCAGGCATAATTACAGATTTTAATATTTTTCAATTACAATCAATTAAAATGAACGAAAACGAACTGTCACTGCGTCGTCGCCGGTATTAAAATTTTAGTTTGTATTTTCACGACGCGACGGCTGAGCACAGACTAAAAAAAATTGTGAAAGCACATGAATGGTTCCCGCCGCGAGACGAAAGAGACTTTTTTGTCAATGATTCCAAAATTTCCCATTTGGAAAAAACTCTCTTTGTCTGCCATTTTGCCTTGGTTAATTTACAAAGTTGAGCTATGATTCAAAACTATATACTTGATCTAGATTCAGATAATTGGACTCTCATTCATGTTTAATTTTAAATGAATGGAATTCACCAGAGTAAACAAGCACCACAGCATCGCATCGCACTTCCAAATGTTAGATTGAAGCCGGTGCGGTGCGGTGGTGCGCAGTGCAGTAGTGCTGCTTTTATATCGTATCAGTCCGTATTCGCCTTAAATGAGATAATTATTGTTGAACGGAAAGAACTAGATTTATTCAACATTGATGGTGTGGGACACAACAGTGTTTCCGGCTCCTTGAGATAAACGTGGACCTTCAATTCATTCCTAGGCTAAATGCTATTTGCGTAGTGGTGATGCACTCTCGTGTAATCCTTTCTTAATTAACTGTAACATTGGCGTAGAACTAAAAGAAATTCTAGTTGTAGGCAAATTGCTAATAATTTGGTTTTCCGATACTAAAGTATTTGACCTTACTTGACCCAAATCAATGGTTAGGTTGACTTCATTGTACTTCATTCCCCTCGACAGCGGAGGGCTCTGCCACCATCTTTCGCTTCCGTCAATAGCGTATTGTGCTGGATGACTTTTCCCATCCATTGTTGCATCGCAGTAGTCGCAAAACTGTTAATTAAAAGAAATAACTTAACAATATAACAATATCTTAAAATAAGCGTGTGCCGATTTTTTTCAATTTAATAAATAAAGTTGCATTTGCATAAGCGGATTTCATTCGCAAACTAGCAAGTTTTTGATATTACGCATCTGAAAATTTAAGAATTTATAAGTTGCATTGCATAACGCAATTATAATCATCCCTCATATTCATACATTTTACAAATTTATCTCCAAGAAGTGCGTGATCCAGACCAGACGAATACTTTCACTGCACAGAGAAGGGATCAACGAATGAATGAAGTGACCTTTATCATCTTTCAGCCTGAAGAATATGTGTGTTACCGTCTTAAGTTTTTTTAAGTTACGCAAAACAAGCTAATAAAATAAAAGATCAGCTTCAACCTTAGCGTCTATCTTCATTTTTGGTCAAATGCCGAAGTTTTTTTATTTGTGGTCAAAAGTTTTATAATCATTTTTTGTTGTGACGTATTAAAAAATTACAAAGCGCTGTTGTGCGAGCGATAACATTTATACTTAATTAAAAAGTTGAAAAAACAGAGTTTCACAAACCTGTCCCTGAATCAAATTATGGTTGATTTGGTCTGACGTCGCGCCTACTAATTTACAATATAATTCAGGTCCATGTATGTCTTCCCCACAAGTTGCTGAGGCTGTTATTCGGCGTCCTTCCGCCAAGTTGAAATACGGAGGTGTCAACACCTCAGCGTTAACATTACTATTCCACTCTACAACTAACACTAGAATTAACTTTGCAATTAAAAACAAACTTGGGCATTTCGCCCTTGCCATCTGATTTGGCATTGTTGTTGAACTCTCCGTCATTTCAAACAAAGCTTCAGTTTCTTCTGGGGTTTCTGCCGTCTCCCCTACAAAGGTCACCCATTTTAAAGGAAATCGTGCATTCCTTTGTTTAAACCAGGGGCAACATTTTTAGCAAAAATAAGTTCCGTTTGCCCAGGAATTTTGTCACACATAAAACTAAAAAAAAAACGAACCTTTGTTTTAAAAATATTAAACGCACTCGTAATTAAAAACTGTACTTGATCCAATGAAGATCCAAAGTCAACTAACTAAGGAGCAAGTGTGAAGGTTTTTTTTATCATGTTTTCGCTTTTTCTTTGCTTAACTAAAGCAGTGCCTTAGTCCGAGATGTTTCGAAAGGGAAGAAGTTTAAGATTGTGTTATCTGGAGTAAGAAAGACGAAGCCAGTCTTAGTTCGTGCATGTTGGATGAATGCAAGCTTCACACTGTGTCAAAATACAAATTCGTCCCGTTTCCTCTTCTTTCATCTTCATCTTCTCAAATGTGCTCTTGTCTATTCTCTACTTCTTATAACCTTTAAGTATCCAATTTCTTAAGGGCCCCTTTGCGTTGCACCAAGATGCATTCATATGTTGAGGGTGGAAATGCAGGTGAGCAGATGTTGTGCAATGAATGCGATGCACTTTAGGTCACTTTGCACCAGAAACAGACTGGACTTACGTCTACGAGTAAAAGGGGGACTTCGGGACCCTTCTTGCTTTTTAGCCTCATAGCTTCGCAGTCCTCAGATTCAGATCCCCTTTTCTCAAGATCTGTTCTTTCACAATACATACTGTAGACATGAAAGATATGCGAGGATGCATGACATTATTGCATTGTAAAACCCTGCCGCAATATTGTTGAGAACATTGAATCAATGTTCATGTTGACCAATGCATGGGAATTGTAGGTTACGAATACGACGGTTGTTCTTTATTAATTCAATGCGTTATGCAATTTCAATTTTAAATTGTTTTGTTAGAATGCCAATTCGCCCTGATGATTTGGATGATGTAAATATTGAATTTTCAAAATAGGCTGCAGAATGCAAGTTTATGCTTGCTGACATGTATCTCAAGGTAACTTTTATTTTTGTGAGTTTGTGTCCATTTTGGAATGGGAAGTATTTGGAGTTTATTTCACTACAAGCACTGAAATGAATTACCCAGACTGGTGGAGCAGATAAATAACATGCAGATAATCTACTAGCTGAGTACATTAAGTCATGTTTGGAATAAAGCAAGCAAATCCAATCTAGTCAATCTTGTCATTCTTTCTTTGGCTCCAATTTCTTTGGATTCTTAAACAAAATGGCAGATGCAACAATGCAAATATTCAGTGCAAAACCAACAAAATAATTTGTCAATAATGATGGATCTGCAGTCATCACATATGTTGTAAATAGTCGAGCTGTGTAAATTAATTAGATTAAATTATACATATACTTAACAAAACAAAGCATGATAAATCTATTTAAAAACTTACCGGCACACACATAAGTAGATATAAGCCAGCTCAAGATTGACACACTTTCGGAATTCCGACTCGTCCAAAGTGCTCGCAAATGAATCAATTTACTTGAAGCAACTATTGGGGCTACTAATCTCTGCAAACAAATTGAAAATCGTGATTAACGTGTAATCAAATATCCCTCGTCAAGTTGGTCGATTTTAACTTACAATTAGCACATGGAGTGTGTGAGGATGTGGAATGCCTAAAGTGAAACCATAAAATACAGCTAGAAACATTCCAACTGCGCTGACTTTGTTGGTATCCAATTGTCCAACAAGGTGGAATATGAAGAGAATCAGAAAAATGTCTTGACTGATGAGGAAATAGTACTCAACGTATGATGATATTGGATAGCCCTGTACAACATTGTAGCTCATGGATATCGTGTACCTAAAAATTATTATTATTATTATATTAGATATTATTAGAAATTAATTATTATTAAAATAATACACATTATAATTATTTTCTATTCAATTTCTAAAAAAATCATAACATAAATATTTAAAGACACAATAATACTATATGTATACTTATCTTATCTGTAAATTATCTTAGCTTTAGAATCAGACTCAATTCAAGGAAAAGGCAGCATATGTGAGTGAATCCTCACGGAAACTTATACGGTCTTTTTATGTCGTTTGTATTACCGGGGACTTTAATGTAAGTGTATTACGACATTTTCAATGTTGTAAACTAATTCCAGCAAAACATCGTTGTATTATTCTTCATTTCTTTAATTTGAAACACCCTACTGTATCTCATGGATGAAATTTCCCCGCCGCACCGGTGCGGTCGGACATCCCAAATTCGATAAAAAGATCAGGTAATGAAATGTAATATTTAATCATACCCAAGCAATTCCACGATAACTCCATTGAGACTCAGACCTGACACACTTCTCGTTCTATAAAGCGTTAGGATTTGGGGTATTTTATTAAAGAAACAGACAGCAATAGCTGTAAAATTACAAAAGAAGATGAAATTTTCGGAGTAAAGGAAATCCATGGCCCAGCCGGGTGTATGTCTTGTCTCGGACTGTTTCTGTTCTGCTCCCACTCTGTGGCCTTCATATTTTTTGTATCATCATATCGGCTTTAATGTGGCGCTTGAAGTGTGCATGGCCTGTCGCGGTGTGAACGTGGAATTTGTGATGTGGATATGAAATAGATCAAGTTAATATTATAAGTATTTAGCGTTTAAACGTCTAAATTCAAACACAATTTCCGAGATGGTTACGAGATGTAAAGTATTAATAGGTATGAGTATTTCTCATTCCAACCAGTAAATAAATATATTGATTATGCCAAAGAGATTAGAAGGCGTCTCCTACAGGGGACGTGGCATCGAACCTCTTTGGATTATGCACCTTACCCCAAGCACAGCAAAACAAATCAGTTAAATTAGTTCGTGCTTGAATGTATTTAACACAAAGCTTGACGCGTTTCTGCTTTGAAAAATTGTTCACATTCAGAGTGAATGTCTTCTGCAACACTTCTGTAGAGACAAATGTATGTGTCCCCAAACTCACAATAATGTACAGTTAACAAAGCAAAAATCACATAAAAACCAAACAATGATTTGTAATGTACACACTTGTGAAATTCTTGTGTGGATTTGTCAAGTTATTTCAAAAATCATAAATGTGTGAATATTTAAGGCTAAAGACTTGCTTTGGGGAAAATTAAATGACTTAGGACTCAGTACAAAATGCATTCGCATACTTAAACAAATTTATGAGAATGCTAGGACCAAATTAAGAGTGGACGGCGAATTGAGTCGCCCCATCGACATCACGCTAGGGGTCTTACAAGGCGAGGTACTGAGCCCACTTCTTTTTTGTCTTTACTTGAGTGACATGAATGACTTTTTCAAAAAGAAAGGTATACGTGGCATCAGTATTAACAGTTCGACGGAAATACGATTGCTACTTTACGCTGACGACGATGCAATAATTTCAGACTCGCCAGGCGGGTTGGGCAAAAGGCTTGAGGCGCTTGAAGAATACTCGGATCTGAATAGACTTAACGTAAACATTTCCAAGACGGAAGTAATATGCTTTTGCAGAGGTTACAGTCCAGAAAAATTTAAATTTAAATACAGGGGGAAATATTTGGAAAATGTGAAAAAGTATGTTTACTTGGGGATTCCTTTCGCTTCATCCGGTGTATTCGCACAAGCTGCAAAAGCATTCGTGTCAAAGGGACTAGCAAAGGTAGGTGCAATTACTGACGTTCTAATTAGGGGAAAATCGAACTCATGGGAAGGAACAATGAAATTATTTGACGCCACAGTGCTCCCGACTATAATGTATGGGGCTTATATCTGGGGACTAGATTACTTAGACAAGCTAGAAATTGTCCATCTCCGATTCATAAAGAGAATGTTAAGGCTACCACTTTGCACTCCTAACTATATGG